>JAGXOD010000040.1:600000-785000 GCA_020368025.1 Brachyhypopomus occidentalis | reverse complement strand
ACTAGATGGCATGCAGTTGTCCTTTCAGAGGGAGATTGTGGCTGCTGTAGTGTAGGTGTGTGTGCTGATTGTGTGTGTGTATTTGGGCTTTGCTGCTTTCTGCTCATATAAGGGGCCATTGCGCATACACACGCACACATAAACACACAAACACACACACACACACACACACATGCACTCACAGGTAGAGAGGGACATCATGTAGAGGCTGTAAGTAAATGAACAGTGATACAGTTCATATTGTCTTCCATCATAGGTTGTCACAGAATGTAAATGCACCTCTAACAAATCAGTCACTTTTTATTGTGTGCTATATGACCAATGATGTAGGTGATCCAAAACAGAAAATAATTTTTCCTGTTTACATCAGGACATCTTTACATCACAAATTGTAAATACAAATCTGGATTTTCCTGATTAATTTATTTTTTAAAGTAATTTTTTGAAAATGTTCATCTTGTGAGCCACATAACTCCATTGTACTCCAGTCAGTCTTTCAGTTTAAATCCACTGTGCAGAAGTATAGTATCAGTGCTACAGAAGCAGTGATACTGTCCAGTTATTTTCGAATAACACCCATTCACACATGCAAAAGCATGCACGCACACACACACACACACACACAGATGCATGCATTCACACACATGTGCAGACACACACACACACGCGCATGCGCGCACCCACACACACGCACGCCTCATTCTCGTGTCTGCTTTACCTGCTGTGTGTTTGTGTTGACAGAGTGAACAGTCTCCCAAAGAGAAGCCTCACTCTCACGGCCCGATAAAAGACTCGACGAGGGACAACACCGCTCCCTTCCACTCACAGCGGCCCAAAAACGAGGTCCGAGTCGCAGGCGAGCTCGCACGGACCTCCACGCTCACGTCACACATGGAAGCCTATCTGAGACCCACTCTCACCACACACCCCCAGACACGCCCAGGCAGTTAGTCGAGTGTCCCGGGTGTTCAGCTGCTGACGTATCTCCTCATCCCCTCCGTGCCTTGTTTTGCTTTGACTACCAGACAAAGATTCACCCCTAACAGGCTTCACACCGTTCAACCTTTAATGTTTATATAAGTGTCTTATCAATGTCTCCTCAGCCACGTCGCTTTAATCCACGCTTCTAGCACAAAGCGGCATTTCAGACAAACTTTCTTTCCTCTCTTTGCTCATTTTATTTGTCGATCAACTTTGTTTTCTCTCTCCGTGTCAGTAAATAAATAAAAACATTGCTTAAAGTTCCTGGTTTGGTTAGGCATGAGTGCAGGTAGGGTGGAGGTGGCGGTGGTGATGGTGTGGTAGTAGGGTGCAGTAGCGTTCCTCTTCACCTGTCCTGCAGGTGGCGATGTACCACGACCCGCACATGGAGGATGGAACATCATCCAAGGAGAACAGGATCATCTACAGTGACTCGATGCCTCGGAGAGTAGGCAGCTTCTACAGAGGTACTCTCAAACCGGGCCGGGGCTAGAAGACCAGAAACATGGGCACACCAGTCCAGCTCAGAGCTCTGGCCTCCTGGGCAGACGTGGCTAATACCCTCATCGCCCTCATCATAGCCTAATCACCTCAGCAAATCCCTAAAACCAGCACGGAGTGTATCGTTGAAAATCTGTCCATTATTCGTTTCATTCTCTGTGTGTTTGTATATCCCTTCTGTGGTCCAGTCCCTTCTCCGCGACCAGACAACTCCTTCCACGACAATTCGAATCAAGGTCGAGGGCCGCCTGTTCCAGCGGACATCGCGGCCCAGAGCAACCACTCCAAACGCCAAACCAACTTTGACCCGTGGTGAGCCTCTTGCTGTTACCATGGCAGCAATGTGGATATCATACTGGTGGAATTGGTTTATAACGACTCTCAGAAAAACCCAGTTTAGAGCTGTTTAGAACCCTCATTATGGCCAGCCCATGTGGAATATGAAGGTGGGCCGAAAGTGGGGCGAACCCTTGAACCTTCCAGTCTGAGGTCATGACTAAGCAGGTGACCTTTTGTGTACTCCTACAAAATGTTCATTAAAAAAAAATCTGTCAGATAATTGCTGTCGAGAATTGTGTTGATTACTTGTATGTGTGTCTAACCTTCGTTAGAGAAAAGATTATTCAATCCATTTCAGCTTCATACCGGAACGTTGAGCTAGGTGTTATTTTCTGTGGAGCACTGTTCATTAAACGTGGTGATACGTTTTAAGAATATAGCCTGTTTACAGCCTGGTGTGCCTTAAATTTGTGTGTGTTTGTAATTTTAGGTCTACCCCTGATGCTATGGCCATGACCCAACCAGAGGTGCCGAAACAGAAGGAAAAACAGGGCTTCTTCAGAGCAATAAAAAAGAAAAAGAAGAAGTCCGAGGCGGTGAGCATCTCAGGCGTCCTGAGCGGCTGCCCCGCCCTGCCGCACTCCCTTTTACAGCCTCACTCTGCTCACGTAGTGCAGCCGTCTGGAGCTGCTGTACGAATGTGGTGCTTAGGTAAACGCCTCACTACTGCTGCTGAAGGAATCTGCCATCCCAGAAGGCCAACGTGGGGAACAACGGATGAAATGTAGCTGGCATGAGTCAGCATATTATTTGTCTCACTGGCCTGTTATTTCATTCGCTGTTAGGAAAGGCAGCCCGTCTTCTTTTAGCGGCAGTAAGGAGGAATGCTTTGTGTCTTTATTTGTGTTGTCTCTCGTTTGCCCTGTTTGCATTTGTCTGTCAACCATTTAGCCTAGCTAACTCAATGTGTACATTTAGCCTAGCTAACGCAATGTGTGCATTTAGACTAGCTGACGCAATATGTGTAGATTCTAAAGTAATAGAATAACTGATTGCAATCATCCACAACTATTATAAAATAGACTTAAGGCTCGACAGTTCATGTTTCAGGTCAGGTGACCTGAAATGCAGCCATTAGGAAAAGGTGACGCAGTGCAGATGACTTGTTCAGAAGTTACCTTAGTTTCCTCCATTTTAAGTCCCTCAGGCTCAAATGCAGATATGCTCAAAAGCAGGAGCTGTGTTCAGAGCTTTCTCCTACCAAGAAGGTTTTCAGAGCTTTCTGCTAGTCAGGAGGTATTCTGAGCTTTCTCATACCCTAGATGGAGAGCTTTCTCCTACCCAGTAGCTGTGTTCAGAGCAAGCTCCTACCCAGGAGCATATGGAGACTGAGTGTGAACCCAGGCAAGATATCTGGTGG
The DNA here is from genome assembly GCA_020368025.1 of Brachyhypopomus occidentalis. NCBI lineage: Eukaryota > Metazoa > Chordata > Actinopteri > Gymnotiformes > Hypopomidae > Brachyhypopomus > Brachyhypopomus occidentalis. The sequence continues at coordinate 781,819 of JAGXOD010000040.1, read as the reverse complement.
TGGAATCTGCCTCTTGTGCACTCTGTGTGCAAACACGGAGCGTCGGGTCCATATGTTCATCTGCTGTTTTCAACAACAAAGATGTCTGTCTCTTCCCCTCAACCAATCAGGTGCTGGCCTTTGTGTGCATCTTATATTCCAGACGGAGGTTCGTGAGGGAAGGAACCCAAGCATCAAGAAAAGCCTTTTCCCCCTGTTTAACTCAAAGAATAGCTTAAAGCATAACGCCTGTGTGCTTCCTGTTCTTACCCAGACCATGGTATTGCACCCACAGAGCCGACTTGCTCCACCTAACCCTCTGCATTAATCACGTCACACTGAACCTCCACCGCACGCACTTTTAGATATAAATGTATTATCTGTGTTCTTTTTTCTTCTCTTTGATTTATAATCCATCAGTGTCATTTCATGAATGAGCAGTGTGAACAGTAGGGCCAGATCCATGTGTATGAGTAAGGAGCAGTCAGATTTGATCTTGGAGATGTGACCCTAAGCCTGGATCCTGCAGCCAAACACACAATAGCTTCAAATGTTCTGCACAATTTGTTAGGAAGGATATGTTCAGAGATCAGGGATCTGGTCCCTAGTGTTCGCTACATGTGTTGTCGACGTCTGGGCTAACTAAGCAGCATCGCCAGCACGTGTAGTGCGATGCATGGAGCCCGTGTTTGTCCCAGCAGTGCCTGCTAACAGTGGCTAACAGTGATGCACATGTACACACTTACTGTTCTCCCCCAGTGGGATGGTGCAGGAGAATGGTTAGAAAAGTGTGTTGTTCACACAAACTAACCCATCTAGTTAGTAAGAGGCAGGGGCTGGGTGTGTCCTGATAGAGTAGTCAAGGCACCTGATCTGTCCACATCCAAAAACACATGACCAAGAGCACTTAGCAAACATACACTGGTTAGCCAGCTATCTCAAGTATAGGTATATTGGCTTGCTAGCTTCATTCCTGCCATAAAAAAACAAAAACATTTAGCTAGCATACTTGCTAACGAGATAGCACACTGGCTGGTTTGAAAACCTTTAATGCTTAAACTCAACAAACAAAGCAGACAATTACTTCCTCTTGATTCCCGACTTCACAGTACAAAGTCCCGTTTCAAAGTTTGAACTTTATGCTAGCTTCACATGTCATTCCCTCCTCCCGGGAAACTGTCAGTGTGAACCCACTGAACGTGAGGATTTTACTGGAATTGCATGTAATAACTAGCAAAGTTTCACTGTCACAAAGTGAACGTGATGCCCCTTCAAGCTGCGTATTCTAGATGCTAATAGACCAGACCAGCGTAGCAAGTGAGCTTTTCTGCTTCAAAATCATTTGAGCTATCATTTGTTCTACAGTGTGATTGCAGAAGGGCAGATTGCAGCAGGAGTTTCCACACGCCCCCAGCCTCCTGTTCTCATGCACGAATTTGTGTTTTTGGACGGCCTATCAACGGAAGAGTAGAGAGAACTGATTGTTGCCGAGGTTCCCTGTGGAGTTTTTTTCTTTCTCTTACTGGTGTTCTGTGTGATTGTGCGTCAGGTCCCGCCTGATGGAGCTCAGGATCAGCTGCTGCTACAGAGGCCGGTGAAATCCTCCTCCCACCACAGTAGTAGTCGGCACCGAAACCGGGACCGGGACAGGGACCGGGACAGGGACAGGGACAGAGACAGGGACAGGGAGCGAGACAGGGATCGGGACAGAGAGCGGGACAGGAACCGAGACAGAGACAACACGTGGCCCACAGAGAAACACGTGAATGCACAACCACAGGCAAGACAACGCCTCCTACTGGCTCCTACGCAGACATCCAAAGCAGTACAAATCATAATAATTTTTTTGAACTCTTCTGAAATCCTAAGGGTAATTTAGCAGACACACATTGACAATACTGGTGAAAATTATAAATAGTTACATTATTACATTTATTTAGATTTTTCTGAAAAACATTTTTCCTTTGCAGCTGAAGGTGGTCATTCCTTTAAACTGGCTTTTAAGTGTGGCCTCTATCTGTGTCCACTTTCTGATCTTTTGCTTGGTTGTTCTTGCAGAACCAGCCCCTGAAGTCTCTGCGCAAGCTGCTTCACCTGTCCTCTCCACCCTCTTCCAACCCTCCTGCCACCCAGCCGCCACCTCCACCCCATCCCCCGGACCGCTCCGCCGAACTGCTCTTCCAGCCCCACCCAAACTCCGGCCCACCCAAAGGCCCCCCACCACCACCCCCCGATGCTCGGGGGCTTCCTGTGGGCAGCCTCACCCCCAACACCAAGAGCCGCAAACCCCATAACTACCCCCTGCCGGGGCAGATGGAGTCGGGCTGGCACACCTCGGCCCTGGCCCGTGCAGAAGGGGCTCCTCCCTACCCAGATCAAATGGCCAGCAAGAGCGGGCAGAATGGCATCGGGTTCACCCGGGCCGCTCGCACCCGCATGCCAAATCTCAACGACCTGAAAGAAACAGCGCTGTAGGGGCAGCACGGCTGCGTCTCCTCCTGGGGAAATGCACCACCACACAGCTCATGCACAGTGATACGCAGCACCGCCTCTGGCCAGAAGATGGCGGTAGTCATGTCTTGGGTTTGTTTAATAAAAAAAAAGGAAAAAAAAAAGCATCCACATTTGATAGAATTTGTATTATTGTTAATGACATATGGGTTCAGTTTTCTGTTGGATATCTTATCAACACTGATGATATGTATCTATGTATTTGTATATGGAAATTTATTGGTGGGGGGGGGGCAATCTGTGGAATAGTAAGAGCTTTAGTTTATACACCAGAGAATGTACAATTAATGTGTAATAATTCTATATTTCATGGAGATTATTTAATTAATTATGGGTGTCTTAATATTTACAATGTATAGTGCATTTTACTGTTGTAACGAAAGGTACATTGTTAGGACTAATTATTATTATTATTATTATTATTATTATTATCATTATTATTATTATTTTATTGGATATTTTGTTATTATGAATCCAATGTCTGGATACATAGTTTTGTCATACATAAACACAGGTTGTTTTAAATATAAATTGTTCTAAGGTCTCCCAGAGAACACAGAAGCTAAATTATCATATGAATTATTCTGTTCTTCTATAATTATTCTATTTTTCCCAAACTATCAGTGGTGAATTCTTCCGAATCTATTCCAGGTGGAACACATGCCATTAATGTGACTTTGAAACGTCAGTTAGGCAGGATTTATCTGGGCTGTCCCAGGGTTGCACTAGTGTTCTGGGACTTAGAGGCGGGGCTGTGTGAGTGACGGGGCAGGAGGGGTCAGCTGGGCTGTCTGCGGCAGGGTTCGATTGGTGTTCTGAGTGTAGGGGGCGGGACTGTGTGAATGACATGGTGGGGCAAGTGAAAGAGTAGACAGAGGGTGGTTGCAGTCTTTCTTTCGGCTTAGATGGGCGTAGTGCAGACACTGGCAGAAAAGTGCCAGACTCTCCCAGACTGCAGACCAACCTGCTGCTCTGCCCACACCTGCTACTCTGCTCTTTTCTTAGCGGCACATGCCGGTAACATGCAGTACTGCTTAAAGGCAGCCTCAGTGTATCTAAGTGCAACTACATGTGCAGTATGACATTGATGCCTCCAAATACTATTCCACTATACAAATGTAATGCTTCACTTTTATCACAGGACTTAAAAGATGTTAGCTGACTTTTCCAGTAAGCTATCTGATTAATGATCAGGTGGGAATAATAGGATCATGCAGTCAAACACCAAAACCAAAAAACAAACAAACAAAAAAACCCAAAAGAACTAAAGCTCTGGCAGAATGAGCTAGACTAGTATACACAAAGGGGAACAGAGGATATGTATATACATACAGTGATTAAGCTAACAGAGCAGGCATAAGTTGAGCTGAGGTGGAACTAAAGGTGGTGTTGGCCAATCAGGAACCAGCATGTAGATTCCAAGGTTAGGAAACTCCCTGACTGACTTTAATTTAAGGAACAGATTCACCTCAGAATTATATATTATATTGAAATAATTTATTTTAAGAGCAACTGTAGATGATTTAGAGGAAATTATATAAATATATATGAGATGGATATTTAGAATATAATGTGTTACAGAAATATTAAGTTATGGGAGTTTGGGGAATTATCTTTGTTTTTGGACTGGAGCAATATATTGAGGCAGAAATCATGACGACACAAGAGGGCAGATGTGGATGATTAATATCCATTGCTAAATATTTTAATCCTTTTGAATGTATTTATCAACACATTTTAAGTTGTTTTGAAAAACAATACTCAACAATGTTTAATACCAGAAAACTTCAGAGAGAAATGTATCTGAATGAAAACAATTTATTAAGCAGTGTTGTTTTTTCTTTCTTTTTGTTGTTTAAAAAGTGCATTTTCTTTTCTTTTTAAAGTATTGTTTATCAATGGTGCACTTTAAACAGATATTTCTCACGGGTGTTGTGTGCCGATATGGTGTTTTATAAACAATTACCAAACCTTTTGTTTCTCTATATACTTCTATCTTAACCATATTCAAGATAACTGGATTAAATATGGATTTTGTTTTTGAACAGCTGTGTAATTGGGACACATAACAGTAATGTACAAAATTGAAAAGTGCAGTGAACATTTTTGCACATTCAGAAGCATTTTTCATGTCTGAATTAGGCTCCACTTTGTGTTTTTTTTCACAAGAACATTTTAATTTAATTGAATCACTCTCATGAATACTTTAATTAATTAAAGTTGCACAGTCCCTGTGTTATCTCGTATTGTTTATATTCCAGTATTATCCTGACACAATCAGTACATAGTTCATATCATTGTCACAAGTTATATCATTCCACTGACACATAGGAATCCAGACAAATGATCATCCACATATATCATTACATACATTTTTTTTTACATTTGTAATACAGTAAATTATTAATTTCAGTTTTGTTTCTTTGTTCTGACTGTTGAAAACTCATGTCAAGTTTGCCATCTCTAAAGAGCCTGTTGCTGTGTATAAGCAGACTTGCTGTGCAGTGTGCGCTGCAGTGCCCCCTGTTGGCAGAGCCATGACATGGTAGCGCCAAGTTATTATTTGCATGAGCCTGTGGTAGGCACTGTCCAGCTGCGCAATTCGAGCAGCAGCAAGCTTGGGATGCATTGTGCCTACGTGTTAATTTACTGTAAGCTAAATCAAACTAGAACCAGGTACAGATCCAGGTGCAGAATAATTTCCAAAACCTAAAAGAAGTCCAGAGCAGAGGTACAACATAACATCTAGAAGCAGGTCCTGCAGCACCCTAGCACCTACTTTCTCTGCCCTGGCACATCTGACTCCACTTCTCTGTGAACTAATGCTGGGTGATTTATCCAAATGTGCTGGCTCAGGAAAATATGCAGTGCTGGGAAATTTCAAGAAGAGCAAAATCGTCCAAAAGATGTGTCATACTTCCACATGTGTCCCCAGTACAGTAAATCTGTCCATACATCAGCTGCTCAAGTAATAGCTTGAGCATCTTCTTGTTGATATGGCCACGGCCTGCACTTACCTGGCACGTCAGAGCAGGACTGCTGGTTACAGCTGCATCCATGTCTAAACATAATGTCATGGACAGTGAGACAAAGGCAGTAGGGAACACACATTATCTCCAAAGCGACAGCACAGAGATGCCATGCTCATGCCCGCTGGGGCCAGTAAGAGCAGCTAGATTCAGAGTCTAGAATCCCTAGTATCTACATACTCTAGATACCCTAGAACTGACATACCCTAGGTACCTTAGTACCCACATACCATAGATACCCAAATTCCTACATACCCCAAGTATCCAAGTACCTACATACCCTAGGTACCCTAGTAATTAGATACCCTAGTATCTCCATACCCTAGATACCCTAGAACCTACATACCCTAGGAACCCTAATACATACCCCTAGATATATGGTAGGACCTACATACCCTGGGTACTCTAGTACCTACAAACCCTAGATACCCTATAATGTAGATACTCTACTACCTAGATACCGTAGATATCTTAAATACCTTAGATACCCTGGTATCTGCAGTCAGAAATTGATCTCTTCAGAACTAAGCCTGGTTGCTCCTAGAATATTTTGGCCATTTTGCAAGTGATTGGGATTTGCACGCAATTTGTTGGACCTAATTCCATGATGAGACTAGCTTCCTGTTTTTCACATTATGCTCCATACCACCCTTTTCTTCCTTTTCTTCTGTCACACACTCTCTCTCTCTCTTATGGATGTTTTTTGTTTTTACTTTGGTGATGTTTTCCTCGTTAACATTAGTACACAGATAATTTTTTTGTTTTTTTGTTGGTGTAAATTCTCATGGAAACTGAAATGTTTACCAACCATCAGCAATGACAGGACCACAGAGAGATGACTGATTAGTTGAAGGGACCAGAGGTGTTTTTTTACTCTCTACCCTGCAATTTGAAAGTCTAGATTAGACTATATTAGAATGTATTTGGAAAGACATCACTATATATGTTTGTATGAATATATACAAGCAGAAGGGCATGTGTGTGTGTGTGTGTGTGTGTGTGTGTGTGTGTGTGTGTGTTAGATATTTACTGTCAGATGGGTGTGTGTGTGTGTGTTAGTATGGAAAGCCATGTGTAACTGTGATTCAGATATGGACCGTAGAACTTCATGCAGGTTATGCACATTCAGGTTGTGCTCATGGACTCGTTATGGACACACTGGTGATGATGCCAATCTTTTCCTGACCTGATCTGCAAGTGTTCCTAACCATCACGCCGGTGATCCAGCCAGAGCAGTGATTAGATCTGTGGATACATCCCATGGATCCGTCCAACGGATATGACCCACGGATTCGTCTCATGGATACGTCCCATGGATACGTCCCATGGATACATCCCATGGGTACATCCCACGGATACGTCCCCAACACGTCACGAGTTCCAGAGGCTTCAAGGGAGGCTGTAGTTTTTGATACAGCCCCTCACAAATCGATGTTCACTTTCAGTGTCGTACTGTTGATCATGACAGAGAATCAACCAAGTTATATGTGTCTGCTACCCCCTTCCCTGCCCCTCTGTTATCCCTCCTTGATCCTCTGTTTCCCCTTCCTGCCCCTCTCTGCTACCCTCCCTTCCCCCATCTGTTGCCCCGCTCCTGCAGGCTGTGTGGTCCTGTGATCTCCAGTCTGTCTGGGAGAAATGGCAGCCTTTGTGTGTTTCAAATCTTGGCATGTCTGTCACAAAAAGCATTTATAATGTATATTGCCCTATAATTAATGACAAATAAAAACGATGTCCTCCCAATGAGTAACACGCTTTGTGGCTTGAGGTCCTAAATTTGTGTTTAGATGCTATTTGTTTAGATCTCATATTTGATACTATCACTATAGTATGAATATGGTTATGAATATGGTTCAGATACACATTATATTTTGATGCAATGTAATTCATTCAGTTAAGAATAATCAAATGATCAATAATGTTCTTCGAAATGGACACTATTGATATGTGTCATCAGTTTATCCACAGTGACGAGCTCATTCAGGCTTCAGAGGGACAGGTGTGAGTTCTGCATAAGACAGAAGATTCCTACCAAATAAAGCTCCCAAATCTGTCACTCTAATGGCAACATTCCAATGGACAAGGATCAAGCAGCTTCCCATCTCAGAACCCTGCACCGTACTGTATGTGTACACACGTCCCAGCACAGCCCTGGACCATACTGTACATATACGGGGCATCGCAGCAGAAGATGACTGGGCACCAGGTTTGTGCACATAATTGCATGCGCTGGACCGTTAAGTGGGTCAGAAGGGGCAACGGATCTAAACATCAGGGGGTTGTTTTTGATCACGCCCCTCAGGTGGCCAAAAAGACAAGGTCGGCGCGTGACACGAGCACCCGTACCAAAGGGCCTTCGGCGGCCGAGGGCGGAGCTCTGAGGAGATTAAAGGTATTAGATAAGACCATTGGGGTTGTGTGGATTACAATAATCTGGTCCCTCTGCCATTAAAGTGGTTCACTACTCCAGCAAACGGCAAGATGGAGCATGGAGCACTAACTTCATCGTTCTTCTTCCTCCTCTTCCTCAGTGATGGTAGGTTGCCTTTGGGCTTCAGTCAGTTGTCGCTGTCATTGTCGTTAAAACGGCTAAGGCTACTTTTAAGATAATGTTATATAACTATTCACATTTAATGGTTGCTATGGAAATTGCTAACATTACAAACATTGCTAAAATACATTACAGCATGAAGAAAAGACAGGTTAAAAGAGTTAGTATATTTCAACTGCTATTTTCTTTCTTTTTCCAATGTTTCACTTTATTACATTGTAGTGTGCAAATTAAATGGATTCTAAACAAAACTAGTCAGCACTTCAGTATGTTTGGTATTGGTACAAGATGGAATATTAAGAATTTTGAGTCTTTTTCTTTCTTTTTTTCGCTTCCAGTTCTTACTGAAGTGCTTTCACAGCAGGTGGGTGCAAATAGTTGCCATTATTATTGCTGGTTTTGTTGTTGGTAGTGTTATGTCTTTATTATATGATCATAATTGCACAAATCAAAGAAAAACAATCAAAGGAAAATAAGTCAGTGTGATGGACAGTGTGTTAAAAGTCTGTCTCCTTGGCCTGTCTGTCTCCTCTAACAGTCTGTTTCCTCTATCTGTCTGTCTGTCTTCCCTGTTTTCAGGAGAATGAAGAAAATGAAAGCTGGACAAGGAAAACTTGCAATTGTGACTGTGACAGCAGGGCACCTCCCACTGAGCTGGGCACTACCAGTACAAGATCAAACTGGGTCCGAGACTTCACCTGTATGCCAGGTGTGAGAGAGTGAGAGAGAGAGAGAGAGAGAGAGAGATTGGGAAAATAGTGGGCATTAAAGTAAGCAGCATTTATATGTGTACGTGTATGACAGCATATTCATAAGGCTGCGTTGTGGGTAAGTGTCAAAGTGAACAATATGTGTGTGAACAATATGTGATATTTCATCTTCTTCTCTTAACTTTATACACTGCAATTTAAAAACCATTTGCAGTGTCAAAATGGTGACCATACCCTCACGATTTTTGCTGATCTGCTCCTTTATACCTTGATCTTACACTTACATGAAGGTCAAAAAGCTGAGAGGTACTCAAATCCCCACAGTCTGGGACAATTACAGTCAATTACAAAGACAGTTTGTGAGTGAGTCTTTTGATGCTAACATTAAGAACAGAGATGTTACCGTTATTCCTAGTTCTTGGCCCTAGGAAACAAGTGAATGTTGTGGTGTATATGCATGTGTATGTGTATGTGTGTGTGTGTGTGTGTGTTAGAACAGGACTGCTCCAGGACAGGCACCTCAACGCGGTGTACTGGAAAGTCATTAATCACCTGGGCGCAGCTTCACCTGGGCTGTGTGTGGGATAAGTGATCCCTGCTGCTACACAGCCAGCAGGCAGCATTGCTCTATTTCTGCCTGACTCCACCAGTATGAGAGAGAGAGAGAGAGAGAGAGAGAGAGAAGAGAGAGAGAGAGAAGAGAGAAATTAGGTTTTGAAGATAGAGAGTTAGAGAGGAGAGAATTACGATTGAAAGCATGAACGGCAGGGCCTGAAAGCAGGTAGATAATCCTATTAGCTGGACTAGGACACATTAATCCAATACTGAGGTAAGATTGGAATAACATGTACAATCCTAAAAGAACAATTCCAAAAGGAGCAGGTGTCTGTCCAGCAAAGTCTGCCATGAGCACATGCGTCATGCACATGTGATAACAATATCAGCCAATCCAGGACACTGAACCAAACACAAGTGCAATAATGAAAACCCATCTGTTCCTTTCAGTTAAAATCTGAACTGATAGATCTACATGCAGAGGATCTCCTGGATGTTTATGAACAGAAATAATTATTCTTGATTGGTTGTGTTGTTTGTGTTTGCGTGCTGCAGTGAATGTCATTAATTCCCTGTGGCCAATGGGGGAGCTTGGCAGAGGTCCACCTGTTTGTCCTCTGGCCAATGGGGCAGGCTGGCAGAGGTCCATCATTATGTGTGGCACAGAAAAAAAAAATGCCTGCTAGAAATTGCCACCTGTCAGTGCCAACACATCTGACAGACGCCCCCAAATTCTTGGTGATTAGCTGCCTGTCTCTAAACCAGAGTTGGTACATTGGAAAAGTTCAATATTTTTTCTGCATTACTGGCAACAGGCAAGCATAAACTGTGCATCCACTGTTTTCATGGGCCTCAGTAGAAACATAGTTTAGGATAGATTTTTCTTCTCTGTAAAACAAATACTGAGCCAGTTGTGAAACAGGAGCTCAAGTTAGGATCACAACCATCTGTCTAACATAACTCTTAATGAGCGCCATGTTTGGACTGTAACGTGAGACGGTTTCTAAACTGATCCTTTTTGGATTTTCACCCGTACTAATCAACAGGATCAACAGCTCCAAACAGAAGGAACAGCACACTGCTTGTCCACCCACTGCTCTTCCGCAGTTCTACCGATAGACACCAGGCTGGCAGGAATTAGCTCACGTTTTCTATGGTGCATTTTGTACACCAGCCCAAGGAGAGCAGCACTAAAGAATGTACTTACCCGGATTTCTTTACAGGTTTTGTTGTAGCAACCAGGGCTCAGAACACCTACAACACAAACATAGCAGACATCAGTCAATACTCTCATAACAATTTTGGGCAATACCTTTCAGTGGCCTTTTAGAGGCTTTTCTATCAGCCGCTGTTGGGAACATTTTTGACTTGGTATGGTTTCTCTTGAATGGTGTAATTCTGACTCAATACGGTTGCTCTAGAATGGTGTAATTCTGACTCAATACGGTTGCTCTAGAATGGTGTAATTCTGACTCAATACGGTTGCTCTAGAATGGTAGCTTTGACTCTGTAAGGCTTCTAGAATTGTATATTAAAGCAATCTGATTGTTTTTCTTCCGTGTTTTTCTGCAAATTATTAATGAAAAGAATTCTACTGTTCAATCCATTCTTGAACACTCAAAAAAGACTAATTAAAAGATTTGTTTCCCCAGAATGCCCATATCACAGGCCTTTGGGCTTTGAGGCAGGATCAGTGACTCCTGACCAGATCAGCTGTTCTAATGAAATTCAGTACACTGGCTGGTTCTCCTCCTGGACCCCTAAGAAGGCCAGACTCAACAACCAGGGATATGGGTGAGTGGCACTTTTCATAGAAACACTGTACTTCTTATAGCATGCCAGGATTATCCATTTACTTATGTATCTGAGCATACTAAAATTACAGGGTCTTTAGACTCTCCATTCATCGCCTGTCTTAACACTCATACAGAACCAGTCTTTCATTCTTTGTTTCATGCTTTTGGATTGCCTCAGCCAGTAATATTTAAATCGGTAACAGCATAATACGTTGTTTGGGAAACCTTAGTGCTTTGATAGAGATTAGGCGATTCAGATGTCTTTTTCTGTCATATCCTGTCATTACGGTAGACAACAAGAAATCATACCCACCACCAAATGGAAGATCTGAAGAAGATCTATTCCAGATTAACTATTGCTCGCCTGGTTTGTACTAGATCTTCAATACCTTCAGCACTGCGTGACGGTTTCTCTGTTCTTCCTTCTCTCTCACGTGTTTTACAGTTGTGCCTGGCTGTCCAAGTACCAGGACACGAACCAGTGGATCCAGACTGATCTGAAGGAGGTGAATGTTGTGTCAGGGATCCTGACCCAGGGCCGCTGTGATGCAGATGAATGGATCACCAAGTACACCGTGCAGTTCCGCACCAACGAGAACCTCAACTGGGTCTACTACAAAGACCAGACCGGCAACAACAGAGTGAGCGGAAATAGACATCAGACACAGGAAATTAGACCAGCAATGATAGGGTGGGCAGAAACAGACATCAGAAACAGGAAATCAGGAAACCCTTCACCAAAAGTAACGTGAAGAGTTTCTGCATTAGCTTGAAGGTTTATGCATTAGACTGAAAGCTGATCAGTGTCATTGCAGATACATGAGTGGTCTGAATGGATGAAATTTGGACTGCACTGCTTCAAGTCCAAAAGAACATTGCACCCACCACAGTTTAGTGTTTCAACAGGCAGTAAAACATCAGCCAGGTTTCAAATGAGCTCAGTATGTTATGTTAATATGTTAGACCAAGGAAAACATTAAACTACTTCATGCACACTGTGATTGACAACCACCATTCAATTCTGTGTTTATGTCTGCATGTGTGTATATGCACCTATTGTGTCTTTCTCATAGGTGTTTTATGGGAACTCGGACCGCTCGTCCTCCGTCCAGAACCTGCTCCGGCCGCCAATTGTGGCGCGCTACATACGCATCATACCCCTGGGCTGGCATACACGCATCGCCATGCGCATGGAGCTGCTCCTCTGCACGAACAAATGCACCTGATGCAGCCCACCAGCACCCGCCCAGCTCACTGCCTCCTTTTCCTCAACAGCGCCCTCTAGTGGTTCTCCGCCTCAAAAAAAATTTTTTCATTAACCCTCTCTAGATGTGTACTGAACCTCCTGATACTAGGAGACCTCTTGTGTTTAGTTAAGTTATATATTGGTTAAAAAAGAGAAAATGTTTTTAGAAGGATGATTATAGGGTTCATTAGAGAGAGTCTCAACTACAGCATGCTATGTAAGCAGATAAAATGATCAGAAAGGATAGAGAGGGATAAGTAGCAGTTTGGCATAATAGCTAAATCTCTGATGTTGTTTTCGTGCATGTGTGTGTGAGTGTGTTAGATCTCATTTATTTATTCATTACAAGAGTTTACATTCTGGTTATGTGCATTGCATAATTACTGCTGCCTATATCACAGTGTGCCAAGACTGACATGCGAGCCCTGGTTTTCTAAAGCCTATGAAACCACACCTGAGGCCATCAAAACAAAAACATGTAACTGTAAATAGCAAAACAACATCAAGCACTCTGGGATTTTCTGCTGAGTTGCACAAAATTTGTGTCAAATTGCTCATAAAGGTCTAACAGTCAAGAATTATACATAAAAAAGTACATTTGCAAATAAATGGCTGCCATTCTAAGCAACAATCCAAGGGCAGTTTTATTTTTTCAAACAGCTGTAGCTCCAAACAATTTTTTGAAGGCTTATTCCACTATTAATTTTGATGTAGCTAACTAAATTTGTCCAGATAACTTTCGCAGCAGTCAAAGGTCAGATCAAGCTGAAATTTAGCATACTGCTTCTTAATGATCATTGGAGGATATAAAAGGATGACTTTAGCCAGTCAGCCTTCAGCAAACGTTTGATGTATTCATCTTCAGCTGATCCACATGTATCCTGAATTGTTTTGCACAGGCAAGGAATTTCTACAAGCCCGTAAGGTTAATAATGACTGGCTAATGGAGAGTGCTACTACTGGTTTTGTAAAGTGTATATCTTACACACTTTATGTTAAGGAAATTGTGCATCCAAGAGACTGAAACTAAAAAACATTAGTTTTCTGGTTGTGTTGGTTAAAATTTCAGGTATATCACTACCTCAAATTTGGAAATCTGTCAAATTTTTTGAGCAACTGGCTTCACAGGGACACTACAGTGTAGATTGCAATAAAAAGTTTTTTTGAATTGCAATATCTCTTGACATACGTGAGACCTCTCCGGTAAGGGCTATGCAGGAGTACTGGACAAGAGAGTCCAGCTGATAAGTCTTATCTCAGTCACAAGAGGAACAATGCAGGTTCTGTCTTGGTTGTGGAACACTGGGCCAGCTTTTTGCCCTTATGAGGGTCCTAGAGGGTGCATGGGAGTTTACTCAACCAGTCCACATGTGTTTTGTGGATGTGGAGAAGGCACTGGACCGTGTATCTCGGGGTTTCCTCTGGGGAGTGCTCCAGGAGCTTGGGATATAGGACTACACTGTATTTCTCAATGTAGTCAAGTCATGAAGGAAGTTCAGTTTGGTGGCCTCAGGATTCCATGTCTGTTTCTTGCGGATGATACGGTCATCTTGGCGTCATCAGGCTGGGACCTCCAGCTCTCGCTGGACCACTTTACAGCTGAGTGCGAAACAGCGAGTATGAGAATCAGCAACTCTAAAATTGTGATCATGGTACTTGGTTGGAAAATAGAATGCCCACTTTGGGTTGAGAGTGAGTCCAGAAACTCTGGGTAGTGACCAAAATAATTAGATTACAGAAACCAGTGGTTGAAATGAGTTTCCTCTGCAGGGTATCTGGACTCTCCTTAGAGATAAGGTGAGGAGTTTTGTCATACAAGAGAGAGACTTGGAGTAGAGCCGCTGCTCCTCCACATAGTGAACAGCCAGCTGACGTGGTTCGGGCATCTGGTCCAGATGTCCCTGGGTGTCTCCCTGGTCAGGTGGTCTGGGCATGTCCAATTGGGAGGAGACCTCAGGGAAGACCCAGGACCCTGTCTTGGGAACACCTCTGTATACTCCCAGACGATGAGCTGGAAGAGGTGGTTGGGAAGAGGGAACCATGGGCCTCTTTGCTTAGGCTGATGCCCCTGTGACATGGATGTGTGTCTGTGCACATATCAGTCACAGTGTGTATCCAGAAGTGGGCTTTTCATACTCAATTGGCTAGAACTCAGCAATCAGATGTTATAATGTCACCAAACATGAATGGTGTGAACAAAATACATGCTGTGAATGTAAAATATGCTTTGAATCAGCATTTGAAGAGTACTATAGGCATCAGTCTTTGGTCAAATGCGAATGATATAAAAAGTGAATTCTTGTTTATAAACAGTGAACTGGATTAAAAAATAACTTTTTCCGAGATGCAGGACTCCAAAACAAACCACTGGGCGCTACCATGCCAACTACCAAAGCGCGAGGCTGTCCGAAATGCGCTAGGTCCCTTTCATTGCAACTCGCGGCTTTATTTAACTTCATAGTGTTAACCTGATGAACTCTGCCTTTGAATAAAGAGGCGTTCACGTAGCCTATAATATATTATTCTGTCCAAAATAAAAGCTACACTTGTAAGGAAATGGACTATCGGTTAAGTATTAAACATTCCCCAGTCACGCAAGAAAAGGCATGCACAATGAGCATGTGCAAGTCGCTTTGATATATCTGGCTCGAAGGTCAAATAGTTCAGCCCTTCAGCCGTTCGTCCGGGAAAACGTCACTCAACGTCGAGATCGGCGATTGGTCATAATATGAGGGGCAATTAAGATGATTGATCAGGTGTCCAAGACAAGTCTGTTGTGCAATTACCATCACTGATTTTGCCAAAATAAGGCGCTGCAGAAAAGCTGTATTTTATCCACTACCGTTTTGAAGAGGTGAAACCATGAAAGCGCGTCGTCCTCATACTAAGTCCTGCGCGGCTTACAGACGGACCAAGACTAGGCTTGGAGATCATGCCGTTTTTATTTACAAGCTCAGGCGAGAGGTAAGGCGCGCGGTACTCTTAATAATCATATCTATATTTTCAGAACTGACCTGTTGACTGTCTTGTGCATCTATTAGACCTCGTCTACCGAAACTAGGTACGTACCCAGAGGCGCAACAAGATATATGCTTCTGAGAGTGGGGTTGGAGGCCGCGCGCATCTCAAGTTTCAATCGCCACTGTGTCATCACACGGAATGAGATTCTAGCGGCCCTGAACCAACTCAAGCCCCGGCGCAACGCGATCCCTATGGACGGCGCATGACCGCAACACGCAACAGCTTTTATTCTGTTTGTACATATTTTTGTATATTTAAAAAATAAACTTGGTAATTTTATCACTGACCGGTGCTCGTTATTCTAAACCTTAGTTCCTGTTGAAATCCGCAGCTTGTAACCAAGCGTATCTTTTGCTGGATGCCAAACTGATAACGTGTGTTCTACACTGGCGCACGCGCTCTGGCGCGCGCCGATAAAAAGGAAGTGCCTCGACCGCGCGTCACTGACAGCTGTGCGCGCGTCATCAGCAGCTGTACACGAACGAGCTGCTGAGCTTCCGTTCTCGCGGACACCTGTGGCGAGTACCTAGTCTCAGATGGTATGTTTCATCTTGCAGTCTGACTTCGTTTTTCCCTTCATTAACTTATGACGCTGATATTTTCAGATTCAAGACATTGTTAACTGTCCCATCTCATGGGTTTAGTTGTCCGTGAGCGATACTGTGTTGCCGAATTCGAGACAGATGCTGAGGTAGGGGCGATCCTTTCGCCTTCCTCCTGATTTTTACTGCGGTTTTGGATTTTCGATCCTTTTGTACCCAACAACTTTGTTTTCCAATTTATTCAAATCTTCTTGAAAACTTAACTCCGTCGAACAGTACGTTACCGTTTGTATTACGTACTCACTTTTTATCCTATAAGAAACTTTAAATGCAACGATTGGATGCCGTAACACTGACCCTTGTCGGACTGTACGCTCCGACAGGATGCTGGATCAGTACGGTCAGCTGGTGTGTTTATGGAGCTTTTAAATAACTTTAAAAGGGCGCTTTGTATACAAATTGAAGAATAATTAGTTGTCATTTTACTCTGGACTCGTGACGGATAACCAGGTCTAATTTACCTCATTGTTTTTACTGCCATATGACACGTTCTTTCATGGTTTAGTTGTTTTGCTGTACTGTGGTGTGCTACACCCTGTCATTTACGGTCATTACAGTTGCAGTGATATATTTTCCGGTCTCTATGCAGTTTTGCTTGAAATATTTTCAGGGAATGGCAGTATAGCAACACGTGCAGAGAGGATACAACGTTGCCATCATGGGGTGTGGCACCTCAGTATCCACTGAGAACCAAGGACGGCCTACAGAAATAGGTAAGTGGATAGTGTACTGTAGTCTCATCCTTGGTAAACATTCACTTATTTTTACCTTTCTTTCTTTATTGCCAGGAACAACTTCACTTAATTTGCAGCATGTTTCTTTAGCACCGGCTTAAAATGCAGTTCAGCTGTTCTCCTGTTCTCTATGACTTCCTCATTTCCACATGTCATTCTTCACTTCTTCTCTATTTTAGTGCGTTCAGAACTTTCAATGCACAGTTATGTTGATCCAACATACTCTGAGCATCGGGCTTCAAAGACTGAAGAGAAATGGTCCAGACCTCGATGTTTCTTAACACAAATTAACTGATGAACTTCCTCTTCCTCCCCACACAGATGTGTCTGCCAAGCATCCCAGCCCCGCCCTCAGTAAGCTTGTCGTCTTCACTAGCGTAGCCTAGTCCATATCTGCTAGTACTGTTCGGTCCTCTTAAACACTTGAGCTTCAAGCTTCTCCTGCGCTTGATCAAAGTTGGATTCAAGGGCCAACTCTATTTACCTTTCTGCTTTTGACTTCCTTCTTAATACGTCAACAGCATCACTTCCAAAGTTTAACATTTTGTTTGCAGTTATTTGATTTATAAAGTGATTTTAAAGTATTGGTACCTTGAAGCTTTTATGATAAACTATTGCATAGATCTCTCAGTTGCCTATGTGGTGGTGTCCACTAATGAGGAGGTTTAATGTCATAATCAGGAAGTTCTGACTAGAGTTGGCCTTAATTCAGGGATGTGGTGTGGGGATGACCTGTGTTTTCCATCAGTTGTATGGTGCGACTTCAAATAGCTATTTGTTTCTTGTCCTATAAATATCAGGTAGCTTTTGAATAATGGGGCGCTGAACTATGAAAAATCTGTTTCACAACTCTGTGTATTTGGATGCTAAAACCACATGGGGCAGTTCCTGGCTGGAGCTTTAATGGAGATTCACATCTCTTTTTCAAATGATGCAGTTCAGGCTTTGCATATGAGGATTCCATGTCACATTATGTTCATCTTTCAATCTCCCTTTCACGTTTATGCCGGTGCTAATTTTGCACGTGTATTATCAGCAATCTTCATGGAAATATCGTTGAATAGAAAATTAGGCCAACTCGAATTACAAAATACCTTACTGTTCTTTAAATTTTTTTTTCACAGTCACACGTTTACAATCCTTATTTCAGTACTGTTCAAAAGACTCAGTACTGTTCAAGTGCTGTAACTAATCAAAACTGAACAAATGGCTTCAACAGTAAGATCCTGGTTCCCATTACCATGCACATAAAATGTAGACAGATCAGTAAGAAAGTGACTGAAATTGAAAACTGAAAGACGCACAAATGTAGTTTACACTGTAACATCTGGAAAGCCTGCAGTTTTTGCAAACTGATACACGTATACGTTGGCATGCAACCATTAGTTTGGATGTGCTTCACACAAACGTGGTGCTTTTCCAATAAAGCTAATAATTTAAAACAGGAAAGATGAAGATTTCAGTGCTTCCCATGCGGTTTCAAGCAAATGTGTTCTTGTAGCACACCTGGTAGAACAGGTAAAGCATGGTTCTACTTTGATGGTGTGACTGTAAAACCTCTACCAACAGTCTGTAACTTGGGTGTACTCTTTGACTCTGTCCTTTCTTTCGAATCACATATTAAGGCTCTGGTAAAATCAGCATTTTTCTATCTCCGTAATATCTGTCGTCTTAGACCCTTGCTCTCCATAAAAGATACTGAAACTCTGTTCCAAAATTCAGACTGGTCACTGTTGGGGGGAGAGCTTTCAGCGTCATGGCCCCCAAACTGTGGAACTCACTACCACAATCTCTTCGTGACTGTCATTCACTCTCCTCCTTCAAAGCTCAACTTAAAACTTACCTCTTTTCTCAGTACTTTCTCTCTGCTGATCACTGATTTATTTAATTTCTTTTTTTTCTTTTATTTAATTTATTTGATTCTCCTCCCCTCCTCCCCCTTTCTCTTGATGTAAAGCGTCCTTGGGTATGAGAAAGGCGCTATATAAATTTAACTTATTATTATTATATTCTAGGAACTCCAAGGTCATGGATATATTTCCCATGTGCACATGTACTGTCACGCTGATAAATATATATCACTCTGGATAAGTGTGTCTGTCAAATGCTGGAAACATTAAGCTAGAACTAAATGTGATCACATATGTATCTTCATGGTCACCTCATTATCGTTTAACCAAGACTTCTGATAAATATGAGGTGCTTCAAATAGCTAGGTTGCAAATTATCCTCAAGATTTCATATAAGACCTTTCTGAACTTTAGCCTGAACACAAGCAGTTTTTAACATTGAAATTTATTTCAAATTCAGTCGTTTTCTCTTAATTGTGGAATAATCTGCCAAAATGTAAATGGAACCAAAAGAAAGAACTAATGAATCACTCTTGTATACACTGGTGAAATCGGAAGATTTAAAATGGGTCAAAGCCCACACACACACACTTCCTTTCTGGCTGTATTTCCTGTGGCTGGACTGCCCTTCTGCCTCTGCTGTCTGACACCCCACACCTCCTTCCTACCTGCCCTGTCCTTAAGTGGTTGCTTTTTAATGTTGGCTCCTCGCCGTTCCTGCTGTGCTTGCTGCATCTCTGCATCCTTAGCAGTTCCAACTCATTAATTAGCAGCCATGATCCAGAGGCACCGTCTATATTTACCACAGACTGTATTTCAGCGTGTTCCGAAAGAGTTAAGTGTCATTATGTCAACTTTAATAGGTGCATCCGAAGAACGCCTGGTCTATTCATAGCATTTCCTGACCATTGTGATAATGTTGTGCTAATTTGTGATTGAAGTGTCCCTGACAGGTGCACTTTTGCTTTTCTGAGATAATTAACAGTTGTCGGTAATGCACTACAACAACCTCTTTCTTTGTATGGGGACTTTTCTTGGGTTAAACTATGCCAAAGTAGTTGGAGGAGCGCTTCAATCTCCACCGAAACCCAGTTTCGTAGGCCCACTCGTATCATTTGTGATGTGCACTTGTGTAGCGATGAAAGCAGCCATTCTGATCCAACGATGGTACAGGCGTTACATCGCCCGTTTGGAGATGAGGAGACGCTACACTTGGAACATCTTTCAGTCGATAGAGTATGCAGGGGAACAGGACCAGCTCCAGGTCAGGCCTCATCTCACACCATAGCTCCCATCACTGCTGAATTCACACAAGCCACAACAAACCATTTGCAGAATCTGTGTTTTAAATCCTGATTTTTCAATGGCACTGGTGACGCCAATTATCCACTTGCTGATTGGTACTTTCTGTTGTAACAAACCTGATGTTTTCTTACAAGGTCTGTAATTGTAGTATAGGATAATTTGAATGTCCGGTGATTTATATCTTTCTTTTTTTCTTTTTTTTTGTAATTCCTAAAGCTCTCCAGTTTCTTCAGTTTTATGCTGGATAATTTCACTCAGCTGAACGGGAACGGACCAGGTATTGTCATTTGAACTGTACAACAGCATACACTAACCACACATTGCATTAGATGTTTATTTATTAGCTTTCCCTAGTATACATCACATTCAGTGGCTAATATTAATCAATTAACAAATGGTTTAAAATATCAATTTCCTCTAAAAACATTTGTAAGTGTACAGTGTGGGCTACAGCGCTATGCTGTTAACATTGTCTGGATCTTACATGCTAAACCTCATGGTTTGTTTACGTCAGAATGAATCGTTTGATGTTGTTTCAGCAGCCATATTTAAAATTCTAACTCCTATTGTGACATGTTTGGAAACCCCTATTTGCACACATGCACACAAAGCTTTCAAATACCATTAGCTCCATTCACTCTAATATCAAACAACCAGGCCTCTCTTAGACCATAATACTCCTTTTCAATGATTAAAAAAGTAAATAAATAAATAAACACACATACTATGGCAAAACACAGTTGCTTAGCAACTCAGGGAGATCCCATTTTGAGGTGTGGTGTAGTGGAAGGTGCCAGGGATGCAGCAGGTCGTTTCTGCGCTCAGGCTGAGGGAACATGAGGGATTACAGCAGACACCTAGTCCCGGTGTATTTTGAACACAGCTAGAGAATGCGTGTTGGAGAACCTGGGAGCCTGGCAAATAAATTGTGATGCTCAAAAGAATTGGATGACTACCATTTTTCCATGGAACTGACCAAAACATTGGAAATTAGGGCTGGTTTGTGTGTTGATTTGAAGGATTCCTGCCCTGCTAACCCTATGGGGCGAAGACCTGCTCTCTGATAGCAGTGTTGCATTTGTTGATCAGCAATAATCCGAGTACATCTGAGAGGCTGGCTGCTTGACACAGGAGTGTTCGCACTGAGCCTTCTAGTGGAAACAGATGTTCCTGATGCCTGGACCTTTTCAAATATATTTGTGGTTCTCCTTACAAATTTACATTTTTAAGAATGGCACAATAGAGAAGCCCTCCACAAACGATGAATGAACGATGAATGAACGCTATTGAGTGTGAAGTGTAGTCCTCTCCAGAATGGTCTGGCCCAGGTGTGGATGGGTACAACAGGCCTTCGACCACCAGACTTCACACTAGGAGTTTGTACTGCAATAAATGTATGAAAACAAGATCCAGAGTCTCGTGTAACTAAAACATAGAACAGTAGGTGCTGCCAAGCAGGACATTTTAAGAACATGTTCCATGGTCAGACTACATTACATCCTTAAATAGACATTCATTTGGTATGGATGTTATGGGTTGTTATATTTGTAGCCATTTCCTCTGCTGTGGCATGGCTTCTTCTCTTATATTAAGTATAATGAATACACTCCTGTGATGGGCTGACTAACCCACTGTCTGATCTCCCCCGAGATCTGATCAGTCATCTGCTGGACCCAGCTGTGGACCCAGCGATGGACCCAACGTCAGAGGACCAGAGGAAGTACAGGTACGAGCGGATCTCGGTACCCGAGTCTTACAGTGGCCCGCACCTCTCCTTCCCTCTGAGTGTCACTGACACCAACGCCCTTCTCAGCGGCTTCAAGGAGCAGCAGGTACAACACACTGCAACTTTAACTAAGGGGTCATCGCAGGACACCGTAACTGGGGGTCAGGTCACTGACCTTTGGTCAGCCAACTGAGACTTATGAAAGAGCTTGTGCCAAGTGTAGGACAGTGAGCTGGGCTGGGTGATGGCATACCTTCAAACGCAGCTGAAGCATGACCACGTCTGCGGCGAAGCGGTTACTAATGCCGTTATAGGCACTTGGTTGTGAGAGTACTTGTTGAACCAACACTGACAGTTCTGTAGATGGAGAACTGCGTGATCTAATCCGGCAGGGAATTCCAATGGGGAAAAGCTCTCGAGGAGATTTTGCACTGAAGCGATAATTAATTTCTTTGACATTTGAAAACGTCTACACTGAGAGTCGATCTTTGTGCTTCTCCTCTATAGACTCTCCACGGCAAATATGTTTTGCAGCTACTCCAAGAGACACAGAAGTTCTTAAAACAGATGCCAAATGTCATTTATGTGTCCTCTTCCTATGCTAAAGAGATCACCATCTGCGGTAAGGACCCACAGCCCCGCGCTGCTCCCCGTCTGGGTGCTCTGATGCACCCTGTGGTTCTGGTTTTTCTGCTTATTGATGAGTAAGCACCGCTTTTGCCATTTTTAATAAGACGTTTCCTATTTTGAATGCGTGCATGAATTAAGTGTTTGCTGAATGAAGGAGGGTGTGTTTGTGCACGACTTCGTCATCCACTTCACTGCACCACAATGGGCTCCTCACTGGGGAAACTGGAGCTTCAGATCAAATTAACACGTGATGCTATCAATGGCAGAATTATTGGATTGAAACATTCGATGTGATTACTGTAAACACAAAAGGCTTTGATTTACCAATTTTACACAGAGCCCAAAACTAAATGCTCTTATAAGATGCTAATAAGTGTCTTTGTTACAGTCAATGATGCTTCTACTGGTTTTGGAAGTATCCCATCCAGTAACATTTAGTTCCACACCATGATCAAAGGTTTTGCAGTTCCAAAGGCCTTAGTTAAGTTCTCCAGAGTGGTAGATGTTGAGGAGCAGGTTCAGGTGGAACTGTTTCTTCCTTCCACACAGGTGACCTTCATGGAAGACTAGATGACTTGCTGCTTATATTCTATAAGGTAACATCACAAATACTTCAGTTTTCACCATATTCTTGAGGTTGTTAGACACAACTATCAAGTATTGGCAAATAAGCAATTTTTCTGCTACTTTTAAAGACTGAATTAATTACCTAAAATATT
The DNA here is from genome assembly GCA_020368025.1 of Brachyhypopomus occidentalis. NCBI lineage: Eukaryota > Metazoa > Chordata > Actinopteri > Gymnotiformes > Hypopomidae > Brachyhypopomus > Brachyhypopomus occidentalis. Next base: position 758,855 of record JAGXOD010000040.1, on the reverse strand, counting down.
TGTGGCAGTAGTATTTAACAAATAAAAAATAAAAATGAAAATTCATGCATTTGGTTTTTAAAATCTTATTTTAAAAAGCTTTTGTTTAATATGACTTTCTTGTGTCTGCACAGATATCATGACTTTAAACATGATCAGTCAGACCTGAAACCCACCAGAACATATCTTACAAACTGAAACACAGCCTAATTACAGTTTTTATTACATTACATTTCTCACATCATGGTTTACATTGGCATCACAAGTGCATTTCTCAAAACAGTTAGTGCAAACAGCAAAACTCAATAAAATACCTGCAAAAGCACATACTTCACTCAGAAATCTTTGTTTTTGCCTCAAAAGCAAATATTTAGGTCAATCAATTTTTCAGTGCCATCAGAATATCTAGTCCGTGTGCCATTGCCTGTGAACAAGGCAGTCAAAATACTTAGTCATGTTGTCAGTGCAGACTGTAAGTATATTTTGATGGAAGAACGCTGCACATTCTGTGGTATATCAAATGAAAAAATACATGTTACACACAAAATACAAACTTACATAGAACACAAAGTTACACATGATTGTATGTGGGAGACTGATAGCAAGAAATTGGACGGGAATCAAATTTGTACAGCAATATTGTTTGACTGTATTGTTCACACTGCAATGTGTTGATATAAAGAAATATGATTGAAATTCAGAAAAGACAGACAACTGTTTGACTGGAAAAACTGCAAAATTAGAAACTTACTCTACACATTCAAAACAACCTGAGCACATATAGCCTCCTCTTATTGAGGTGTGAAAAGGGGACCTCTGCCACCCCTATGAGCTGGTCTTGATGTCCTAAATGGTATAAGAATGCAAAACATAAAGTTGAATAACATTCAGTGCATTTGTACATTTCTGAATAACATACATGATTTCTCTATGAAATGTTTGAACGATTGAAGACACAGTTGTTCTTCCAATATTCGGTTGTATCCAGCGACCAGCTTCAGCCATTGTAAGACCATGATTTACATGTAAAATATAGTCCACAATTGTTGCCCTTATTTCACCTGGGACAAACCTATGGACATGGACCCTCCTACCTCTTCCTCTATTTTGCCCCCTCAGCCTTACACCACACAGTCTTACACCTCTTCTTGGCTGTTCACCCTGTACATGGCCTTGTCTTTCCATTCTGAGACTTTGTGATACTGCAGTGTTTAGCATCTATAAATGTTTGCCAATTACACTAAAGGTTCAGGAGACGCACCTCTGACTTATGTTTGAGACCATTGGTTGATCTAAACCTTCACAAATTCCCTTTCTTACTTTAACTGAATGCCAAGATTCACCTGCGAACAAATTAATCCTGTTAGGATAAATTATGTAAAATTGACATGTTCAGCACTTTTGCATGTAATGACCTAGGCAATGACCTAAAGCCTAAATGTTATGGAGGGTAAGACAATTCAATAGACAATCCATAGAACACATTTTGATAAACATGACATATTGTCTGTTGATGACCATTTGCAAAATGTGAAACTCAATGAGAAATGCTATTTTGATGTGGAGATTGAATGAACAGTTTCAGAAAAACTGTAAGATCAGCTTAATTATTAGAGGTATTTTAATCACGCTCCATTGGCCAAAGGTTTTTAGCAGTTTTTATTCTTGTTCCATAGAATGGTCTCCCGTCGGCTGAGAACCCGTACATATTCAATGGAGACTTTGTGGACAGAGGGAAGAAATCCATGGAGATCATAATCATCTTGTTTGCTTTCCTTCTCCTATACCCAGACCACATGCACCTCAACCGTGGTAACCATGAGGACCACATCATGAACCTGAGGTAGCTCCCTGCCCACCCCGCACTGCTACAGACTCACACACAGCACTTCTGCACACTGCCCTGTTCGTACTGTATGGGTTTTCACACACAGAGTACAACAGCCCAAAACTTCTCTGCCTTTCATTGCCTTTCAGATATGGCTTTACAAAAGAGGTTATGCAAAAATATAAAGTAAGTTTTGGCTGTTTGTTTTGCACAAGTTTGTTTGGTTTGGGAAATGCGCGTTTGTAAACTCTGCATCTTACTGCCACCTGGTGGATGCTGCTTGAACGACATCTAATAGCATTGCTGTCCTGACGCCGCAGACTCATGGCAGAGAGATTCTTCAGGTGCTGCAGGATGTGTTCAGCTTGCTGCCCATCGCCACAGTCATAGACAACAAAGTCCTCGTCGTTCACGGTGGCCTTTCCGACCAAACCGACCTGGACTTCCTGAACACTGTAAAAAGACACAAGGTAAGTCAGACAGCAGCATGCATAGGATGGCTTCATTACTTTAAGAGCTTTATGGTCCCTCATCCGTTAATCATAACGTGGAACCGCGACGTAGCCGCCTCCCTCTGTGTGCCACAGGTGAAGTCAGCGCTCCGCCTGCCAAAACGTAGCACGGACCACACAGACATGCCGGCCAGCAGCAGCAGACAGAGAGGCGCGGCCAGACCAGACGGCTACGCCCCGCACAGGAGGAAGGGCCATCTTGCCCGCCCGAGCAGCAGCTCCTCTTCCTCCTCTTCCTCCTCATCAACGTCCTCCACATGCTCACCACGCCACCGGCCGCCCCCCTCAGGGACACCCTGCCCTGCCTCCATGCTGCAGGTGCCCTTCCTCGACTCCATCGTCTCCCTTGCCCTGCCCCAGCCACCCAGGGATGAGCTGGAGTGGAAACAGGTGGGGGGAAAGCTTAGCGAAACTTGTATGGGAGTCTTTATTAGGTAGATTATTAGGTTGGTCTTTGCCCCGAGCTCTAATTCATCACCGCGGTGTCTGGCTTTGTGGCTGCGTTGTGTTTTGATGTCCTGTGGGCTGCAGATCGTGGACGTGCTGTGGAGTGACCCAAAGAACCAGAACGGGTGCAGTCCGAACTCGTTCCGAGGTGGAGGCTGCTACTTCGGGCCAGACGTGACTGAGCAGCTGCTGAGGAAGCACGGCCTGTCTCTGCTGATCCGATCCCACGAGTGTAAACAGGACGGCTATGAGCTCTGCCATAATGGACAGGTCTCCTGCTGGACTGACTCTTATAGCGCATAAACACACCCATGATGCTGGGCTGAGTGTTTTTCTGTAGTGCTGGATTTCAGTGCAGTGTTTCACAATATCAGCTGTGATATTTTAAGACATTAATATTAATCTATTAATACACATACAGTTTGGACAGCTGCCTGCTTTAGGTCTACTGTAACGGAGTACCACCATGGTTTACTATATATAGAGCTCTTTGGAAATGTGATTCATGATGATGGTTGTGTTCTCGGTTCAGATATATGCCACAAAACACTTACATAAATGCGTGGATAACCTGAAGCTTCAGTTTTGTCTAAAATCTGATAAATCTGAAGCCTTACTATAAGGCTAATATTTCAAATTTTTTTCCTAGACTTTTTTTTTTTTTTTTTTACTACAATGCCCTCTGGTGCATGTTTGTGGTTATACACAACTCTTCATATGAACACTTGGGTCTTGGTGCCTTTCTAATATACACTAGAAGTCTAATATACACTGTCCTGCACCCTCTCTTAACCGTGGTGCCTTTTGGTATTGAAGGTGATCACCATCTTCTCTGCCTCCAACTACTACGAGGAGGGCAGTAATCGCGGCGCCTACGTCAAGCTGGGCCCTGAGCTGGTCCCACACTTCTTTCAGTACCAGGTCAGCCGCAGCACCCGGAAGCTCACGCTGCAGCAGAGGTATGACGGACATGTGGTGTGCCCAGGCCTGCTGAGAGCAGCACAGTGCTCACGTGGAGCTGATCTGGTTGGGGGGGGTTGGGGGGCTGTTCCCTGTGTTCCAGGGTGAGTGTGGCGGAGAGCTCAGCTCTGAAGGCCCTGCAGGAGAAGCTGTTTGCCCACCGCACCGAGCTCTTGGCTGCCTTCCGGCAGTATGATGTCGACGGCACGGGTGGGCTTCGGCAAACTTCACACACACATGGTTGACTGGAGCAGGTCATGTGATTTCTGTTCCTCTCTCTCAGGAAGGATCTCCACTATGGAGTGGACCCAGGTGGTGGAGTCTGTCCTGAGGTTAGACCTCCCCTGGCGGACGCTGCGACCTCGTCTCGTGCGGCTGGCCCCCGACGGAGACGTGGAGTACGAGACGTGCTTTGACAGCATCAGCCCTGGACAACCCGTCCCAAAGGTCCAGCATGTACACACACACACACACACACACACTCCTCTCACATCAGTTGATTGTCTCTAGCCACTACTTCTTTTGGGAAGAATATCTATTTATTTATTTATTTTTCCACACTTCCAGGTGGCTCCGAACTTGGCAGGAACTCTGTATCGGTATCGGACCGACCTTGAGATCATCTTCAACATCATAGACAAAGATCATTCTGGTCAGTTTTGTTTTTTAATTATGTTGAGTGACTAAACTGGTATTTGGTGTCTGTTGACTGACTAAATGAATGACTAAAACATTTGTGTAGTTGTCCTGATCTGACTTTCCAGGCATACAGTATATGATGATATAGGTTTATATAGGGGAATGTAGTGGCAGAATTGTTCCTTGTTCTTGAAGTAGTTCTATAAACTGGTCTCTTGGTGGCACTGATTCCCAGTTTAAACTCCCTGCATTGGTACCTGAACACTCCAACACCCCCAACCCAGGTCAGATCTCAATCGAGGAGTTCCGCCAGACCTGGAAGCTCTTCAGTTCCCACCTCAACATGGACGTGGATGACCGAGCGATAGATGACATGGCACGCAGTATCGACTTCAACAAGGACGGCAGCATTGACTTCAATGAGTTCTTGGAGGCCTTCCGAGTTGTGCACAAGCTGGATATGAAGGAGCAGCAGCATGGCTGACACACGCACACACACACACACACACACACAAATGTACTATCCCATGCCAAGGACAGAACAACTAGTTATTGTTTCCTGCATTTGCTTTGATTCATCATCAGAGTGTGATGGTCTGACTAGCAGGACAGACCTGAAATGATTTTTTAAAACCCACGTTTTGCATTTGTGTTCAGACATTGAGAGGTGCTCAGTTTGGGTTTGTTTGTTTCATTTGCTTAATGTTGGATTATTTTTTTTCTTGGAGCTCTAAGCCACTTCTCTGCTCATAAATGTGTAATAGGTCTGTAATACATACATCCAAGAAGTGAAACTCAAGTCCATAGCACTGCAGAGGACTGCTGTTATGAATTTGATTCAGTTTAATAAATGCTTGAAGATTAACTGACGAGCTGAATTAAATGTGAGCACGCGGAAGACATTATCCATCATTTGACTCCGCCCAGGAGGGCTGGACCTTTACTTCGCCCAGTAGTCGTATTGGTACATGTATTGGTGTTTCAGCTGGATCATGGATCATGTAGAATGTAGGTAAACATGGTATTCCATGCTCTGGTTCACCAGTATAAAGGTGAACAGGTGTGCCTTTCTGGCCTGGCATGCTTCATCACACTTGTGAAACATTTTCGACACGTCTTGAGATGCATGGGGGCGAGTTTGTGCTGTTATTTTTATTGTGTGTGTGTACTTGTGTGTTGCTGTCGCAGTTTTTCCACACATTTACTGAAGTCGTTATGTAATTCATTTCCTTGAGTCGTTTTGAAATAATATCCATGAGATGATTATTTCAGGCTAAAACGTTCATATACACTTCGTTGGTATTTAGTAGCATCTCCACTTCAAAATTAGGATTAAAATCCTCACACTTCATATATGACACTGATAGAGGACAAACTAAAAATTGGCTAAACAATTTTTGTTTTTAATCTGACCAGAGAGCATTTCTCCAAAGGGCCAAGTCTACATCAAGGATTCAGTATCTGTGTGGTCCAAAGATTTTAATAATTGCATGAATTTGTATCTTCAGATGGTTGAAAATTACTTATGTGTAATTGTGTGGAGTAGGTAACGTGTATATGTGCAGGTGTGTAGGAGTTTCAGTTCCAGCATTTAGCTTTCCCTACCCTGCATACCTACAACCAACAACATAAATGGTTTAAGGGGCAATAAAAGTAATACATTATCTGTAAATTATAATTGTGTTGCACAGCCCAGCATAAGGCCCAGTATAAGTCACAAGAACATGTTTAACCAAATTAAATGTTCCTCACTGCTTTGTCAGGGTTCCTGTTTTGCTAGCCTAATTATGGTTTGACCTAGTAAATGCATAGCAGATTTGTTGCATTAAATTAAACTGGTGTCCGCAAATAGATCTCCAAGTAGTGAGAGAGAGAGAAAATGAAGCCAAAGGAGCGTTTTCTCCAAACCTAGCTCCACTACACCATCTCTGCCCTATCTCCTTTCTCAGCACTGCTCTGATTCTCCCCCAAAACCCTCCGCCCTTCCTTCAGTCTTCACCACAGTTCTCAATCACAGACCAATCAAACGTAACCACATACCGATATAAAGTGACCATTGTGACATCATTACACTTATCTTTGTGAAACCACAGAGATGCAGCTGCAGCAAGGTGTGTGTGTGTGTCCAGATGTGATGAGGCAGCTTGAAATTAAGGAGCACTCCACATTCACCTTCAGAGTCAAAGTGGTGGCAGGAGAACTACTGACCAGATAAACAAGTTTTTGAAATAGAGGCAGTACAGGACTGGTGAATTGCCAATAGTCATGGGAATCTTAGAAAAACACTTCTTATTACCTTTGAACCCTCACTTTCACCTGCTCCTTGTCTCTCCTGACTCGTCTCTCCTGATTGGAAATGCATTTCTAATAGCAGTAGCACCACTGGGATTTGTAGTGTAGTTTCACTATGTTCTGGGTTTGCCATCAGAAGCACTGTAGTCTGCAGATCCTGTTTGTCAGACTGGATGAGGCAAGTATCTGCTTGTCTCTGCTACAGACCCTAAGCCTGACCCCTGACCCTACTGCGTAGCATGCATGTTTTACTAAAGAGATTATCTTCCTGTGTCAAACTTTCACTTGCAGAAATACTAATAGCTGATTTTTTATAACGTCATAAGACTGCATCTGCTGTGTAAAAAGTTAACACCATCCTAAATGCACAACATTTAAACATTTAGACACGGGGCCTATTCTACTGATACATTTAATTCAGTTTACCATATCAGTACTGCAGCATGGTGTGTAAAATTACATATTTTTTAAAGGTTTTATCTTATTGTGAAGTTACCCATTTTATTTTTCTTTATGTGATGAGAGGCTTGTTCGAGGTGGGCCGGGGAGGGATTGAAGAGAGAGTTATTCTTGGCCCAGCCCCCTCAGGTCAGGACTCCTCCCACTCTTCTGTTAGATAGGACTCCTCCACCTCTCCTGTTAGGTTGAACTCTCCTGTTAGATGAGGCTCTCATGTTTAGACTGCTGTTTTCCCTTCCAGCTCTTGGGAGTCTGCATGTGGATGTGTGCGGGGGCTGCTGGAGCAATGCTTCTCCCTGCACTGCTCACCCTGCACTGGGCTCTAGCACCAGGTAAGGGTTCTCAGTGTGGACGCTGCCTAGCAGAGCCTTCCAAGAGTATGTAGGGCTGTGTGTTTGAGCGTGAGAGAGAATACATATTGCCTATTTATGTCGGCGTTAGTCTTGTGCTGTATTTTTGGTACTGTATCCAACGTGGAAAAACCATTTTAAAAATCAAATGAGGTTTTTTGAACACCCACTGTTACCTTGCAACGCTGCTTTTATCAAAGGTGCAGCCGACGCTGGCTGCAGTGACCTGAGGCACGTGGAGAATGGACGCACGTTTTTTCGGTACGGGGGTCTGTACGTCACCTTCAGCTGTAACCCAGGCTTCAGGATCCATGGCTATCGGACCAGCAGCTGTGTCTCTGGCCAATGGGTCAGAGAGCCTCCACTGTGTGTCGGTCAGTCTTCACACACCTCACACACCTCACAGACCGCACACACCTCGTGCTCTTGCTACGGGCAGAGCATTTCATTGTATATTGGCTCGTGTGTACTGTTTGAGTTGGTGTTTTGGTGTTGTTGTTTTGCATAGTTCCTTGTTAAATATGTTTAAGTAATTGCTGAAACTTGGATTGCCATTCCTGTTCTACAGTACAGAAATGCTGAGTGGCTTCCCTGCTGCTATTCAAGAAGTAGATCAATAGTGAGTTGTATGTAGTTTGTTGGTGCAGGTGTGTGCGAGTAGTGTGGGGGCATGGGAGGGAAGGATGCATACGCTGTGCATCACTTTGATTGAGCCAGTGTGCTTTGTGTGTCTTCACACCTCCGACCCCTGACCCCAGCTCCCGGATGCGCCCGCCCGGCTGGGCTCCTTCACGGCACCGCAGTGATGTCTCCCGATGGCACGATTGTGCGTTTCTCCTGTGATGGAGGCTTCAGTCTCTTTGGCTTTGCCATGCTCTACTGCAATGGTGAGCGCTGGAACGGCAGCGTGCCTGTCTGCAAAGGTGCGTGAACCTCTTGCGCTCACCACACAATCAGTAATCTGCTCTCTGTAAAAACCGGGTAGGTTCCAATGGACTAATAATGGAATACTCCAGCATTTTAATCCAGTAACTGACATAGTGTACATAGTGTGAGATGATGAGATGAGAGTAGAGATGATGATAATATCCTTGTACTGTGCAAAGAAAGGACAACCTCACTGACTCGAAACACAGTAATGCTACTCTAAGGGCAGAGAGTGAGGAACCCTTACAGCTGTCCTTAAGCTTCTGTTTAGTCAATAAGTTACTTAATTTTATGTTAATGAGTTTTTCCATTGTTTTCTAAGTTGAACGGAAAGCAAAAATGTTTTGTTATAATCAACTGTTGTTTAACATATTTCTCTAACAGTCCATCACTGAAAGTATAAATTTATTCTTAGCAATACAAGGAGGCTAGATGTTTCTGATGAGTGTCGCTATGAATTTTGGGAAGTCTGCAGTCATGTCAGCAGCTGTCAGTTTTGCAACAACCCAAGTAACAGTTCATTTCTGTTATGCAGAGTCAGACATTATGAGCTCCTTCTGGCTGAAGCAGACATCCTTGTACAGACCAGGGCCACAGCAGAATCCAGACATTCTGCCCAATCTGAGGAGCCGTTTTGACACTGGCTCCAACACTGCCACAAAGGAGATGCTTCCGAATCCCTTTCCGATTAGGGCGGCACAACCCAAAGTCTTCCTGCCCAGAGAACTGGCGAAGAGCCCTCAGGAACATCTAGAAAAGAACACTCTGAAAAAGCTCTGGTTTGGTAAAGCCACTACACAAAGTAGAGGAGAGTCCGCAGGGGTCAAAAAGACAAGCACCAAACTGGACACATCGCAAGAACATGCAAGAAGCACAGATGCCCTAGTCGTCCCAAGGCTGGCTTCTGTAAATTCTCCAACAGTCCTGATGAGCATATCACCTGCTACCATGTCATCCAAGCCTGCTGAGTCTATTACCCCGGTCGCTCCAGTGACGAATGAGCAGAAAATGCAAACGTCATCCAGCCTCCTGGACCAGATGTTTTCTCCAACACCCACCGATGGTGAGGAAGAAACCCCTCTCACTTCGACAACACACAGACCTCACAGCGATCCAGTCACACATCTGCCAGTCCTGAGCACTCCAGCGGCAACAGGTCTGAACATGGGTCTGACATCAGCTTATCCACTTTTACACATATTCAACGTAACCACTCCTCATGAAGGCTCCTGGGAGGACACGTCTGCAGGCTCTCAGGAAATGCTAAAGGAGACTCCTTCTATTGATATCATGAAAAAATCACTAAAATATAAAATTGCTACGCACAAACAAAGGACACCTCTACCAGTTAGCTCTCCTGAGCTGGTAGTGTCAGGACATGAATACTTATTAGAGTCTCCAAAGCCTTTTACAGTGAGCTCCCCCCTGTTTGTCACAGCTATGATGCATGATGGAGCAAATCTCCCTCAGAGAGCTCCAGCAGCAGGGGCTGAAGAAGATTTACTGCTCAGGACAGAGGTGCCGACAGTGGCCACCAGGCTGGGCTCTGCCCTGCCTATGACGGGATCTCCAGATGTGACTTCCATAGACGTGTATTTACAATACCCGACAATGACCAAGGTAGTGAGAGAGCAGACAACAGTGCGTGAAGACTCCACAGCACCTATAGATGCTCAAATATCGCTGGTTGGTAATATAGATGGAGAATTAAATGATACAATCTGGCCTGCAAGTGTACTTGTACACCCTCAGAGAAACAGGACATTAGTCACCAGCACTCAAAGTCAAGAGAATGTGGAGAGTTCCAGAATAGCAGGCAAACAGGTGCTTGGGCCCCCGGACTGGTCCAGTCTCCCTTTCACAACCCCAAAGGTCCCAGCATTCCCAGTCAGGAGACGGAGGCCTGTGTGTCCCTACCCTCCCTTACCCGCTCATGGGACGTTCTATTTCCGTACAATCGACAACCCTGGACCATTCCAGTACAAGCATTACATCCAGTATGCCTGTTACCCAGGTTACACGCTGGCCAATGGGGATGTGTACAGCTACTGTCTGCATGATGGACAGTGGAACGGAGCCACACCCATGTGTATTGGTAAGCCTGCTTTGAACTTTGTAGCTCTTAAAATTATTTTGCTTAAGATTTGTTATGCACATTAATGTTACATTACTATATTAATATACCACATAATTATGCTAATTTAAGTGTGAAATCCAAAGGTTCTAGTATTTGGTTGTAAGGACTTCGTTGGTGGTGCTTGTGAGTCCACACCAATACATTGTATTTTCATCTTCATTGCGATGTGAACATAGGCAACAAACACATCGCAAAACGTGCTGAATAAGAAACGTTCACGTGAATAGTACGTTTAAATAAAATGATTTTTCACATTTGACCTGGCAGATGAAACCTTCACACCATTTCCGTTTGGCCAATCATATGAAGCTTAAACTAGCCGTTAGCTACCTTTACATCGTCACCGTTATAATATTTTGTTCTTTATAAGCCGTTTTCATTTTCATAACTGTTGTCAGTCATTGAAAGTTATGCTGGGTTTGTTTTGTTCTCGTTAGAGAACCTTTCGGTTTGTTTCTTTCGTTAAAGTCTCTCAGTTGGAGAGTCATGTTTGCTTTCTCCTGCATGTTGTTGTAGGCCTATGACATGTGTTTAGAAGAAAATATTTTAAAGGGCACAGTACAAATTAATCTTTATTGTTTATAGTAACTTATCTTATTTAAATTAATGTTCTTTATATTGGTTTGGTATTCACGTAGCCTACAATTTGTAGTGGTGGACAGTAACGAAGTAAATGTAATTTGTTACTTTACTTAAGTAATCTTTTTTGTGTTTCTTTATTTTACTCAAGTATTTCCATTTTTGTAACTTTTTACTTTAACTCCACTACATTTCAAAGTGAGATATTTTACTTTTGACTCCACTACATTATGCAAAATCTGTCATTCCTTCAGGTTTCATGTGTTAAAAAAGTAACGTCAAAACAAAAGAAGCGCGAATCAAAGCCAATCAGGCTTCGGTTCAACTGCAACGCAGCAGCATAAAGTTTTGGGAGAACAGATCATTACATAAAAATGGCAAAGAAACTGTAACTCGCCACAAACCATGGCCTCATCTGAGTGAAATTCTTTGAAATAGTTGAAAAAAAAAGACTCATTCGTTGTCAAGTGCCTTCTCTGCCTGTCTCAGTCCCATAAGATTTGTTCTTATAAGAATTCCCCATCCAGTCTAAGGAAACAGGCAGAGGTAAGATAATTTCATGGGTCTACTGGTCATTTACCTTAGTGAGAAATGTAACAATATCTAATAATCTAATAATATAGCAAACCGTTTCTTTGTGTATGTTAAAATAAGTCCGACATTAGCTTTGTATACACAGTTATTTAACTAGCTAGCTAAGTATGCTAATGCTAGTACACAACGCGAAAACTGCCTTAGTAACGCACTCAGCATGTAGCTAGATAAGTTAGCTAGCTAGCTAGTTATTTGCTTAACAATAGTTCATAGTATTTGGAGCTTCCAGCTAACTAAATAAGTTGATATTGTGAAATAATAAACATTCGAACATAGCACTTTACATTAGAAAACAAATTCTATTTTGACAGGTTTTACATGCAGAGCATGGTGCTAAATATTAGAGCCTTAACTTTCAATACTTAAGTACATTTGAAGGCCAATACTTTTGTACTTTAACTCAAGTAGAGGACTAAAGGGAGGACTTCTACTTGTACTGGAGTAACGTTTTACCATGGGTATCTGTACTTTAACTCAAGTACGTGGTTAGTGTACTTTGTCCACCACTGACAATTTGCATATAATTATAATATAATTGCAAATAATTTCTGTATTCAGTTTACTCAGTGTGTTAACACAGAAAGATAGGAACTGTATCTAGTATGCACACTTAAATATTTGTTTTATCGTAAGTCATATCATCGTAGTGTTGAACATTGTTGTCACATATCGCATGTTTTCTTCATAGCATGCAGGCCTATGTCTCACACAGGAAAGCCTTTATTGTCTTGAGAGATGAATTAATAATTTACATTATTAATGACACCTCACTGCAAAATTACTAATGAGACCTCGTAGGATGTAGTCTTTAGTATAGTGGATTTATTATATATTAGTTACTATAAAACTTGGTAGCAATAAAGTGGCTACACCACCACACACACACACACACACACACACAAGCAATCTTTATTTTCCTCTCTCTTTAATTAGTGATTTCACTCTATGGCATAACTATGGTCATGGGTAGTGTAAAAAGGCCCTGTGGAATCACTGTAATCCAGAAAGCTCAGGTTGTAAAAAGAACAGAAGATGAGGACAGGAAATATTCACTGTTGGCAATTTCAGCATCACCTCAGTCAATCTGTTAACTCAGTTTTACCCGATACAGCGAGGATTTTCAACTGTCTGCATCGCTTTTGTGCAATTGAATGTAAAAAGAAGAGAATTTCTAACAGGTGCTGAATGAGTGGCCAGGGTGAAGTCCACCAGTCATGCTTTTGCAGTGTCTTCAGAAGGTAAAAACATTAGCATGGACTGAGAGAGAGGTGGAGGTTGGGCTGATGGAGGTGGTGTGTGTGTGGGGGGGTATCCGGAGGTGCCTTTCTGCAGGAAATTATCTGTTTTTTGGAACCTTCGTGGGAAACGTGTCTTCTGTCTTTTCTCCATGTGCTGCTTAAAATAGGAAATACTACACTTGTCAGCACCAGTGTTTAACGGCTTCCTTCTAGTGGTTTGGCTTCCCAGGAATAGTATTGAATTATAGTATTTATTGGACAACTGGATTACATGTTGCTTTTTACAATAGGTTTATGTAATGCATTCTGTATGTCATTGGAGTTTAGGATTAAAGCATTATTCATGGTGCATTTGGTATTAAAGCTTATTATTATTATTGTTGTTGTTATATAAAGCTTGGTTATTGTTAGTGGTCATTCCCTCCCCTAGCTCACCTCCCCCAACAAGAATAGCTTATATGTTATGAATGTATTGTATATGGTCGATTATCATAATTCACCATGTCTTTGTAGCTAGTACCACTATCAATCTCACCCTTACCCCTAGTTAATTATTCATAACTGGATACATGTTTGATAACTAAATATAACAGTAAGGCAAAACCTAAGGCGGATATGTAAATACCGGTCAGATAGACTCGTGGTTCTCTTTGTGATACTGGCCGTGTGTTTGCTTACCTGCAGAGGTGACTCCCTGCTCCCTGAACAATGGTGGCTGCTCCCAGGTGTGTCAGCTGAGCCAGGATAAGCGAGTGGAGTGTTTCTGCCAGCCTGGCTTCCTACTCCTGCAGGACCACCACACCTGTCGTGGTGAGACACACACACGCACAGACTCACTCACTCACACACAACACACACACACTCACACACACACACACACACACACACTCACTCACTCACACACAATCTCACACACACACACACACACACACACTCACTCAGTCACACACAACACACACACACACACTCACTCTCACACACACACACACAGACACACACACTCCACACTCACACACACACGGTTTTACATGTATACAAACACATGATTGCTTTCACGTTCATAAGCACACATCCTACTTCACAACATTTTCAGCATTTGTTAAACACTATTATCTGGAGAGACTGTATTTATCATTATGACGGTATGTGTGCTTTCAAACGCACAGATGTGGCTACGTTTGTGTAAAGAAATTGAGAGCAGATTCCGAATCAGCTGTTCCTGAGTCAGCTTCTCTCCGTACATGCTCACTCACATCAGGAACTTTCAACTCTGCCCTTTCCAATTTTGCCAACACACCTGGTTCAGCTCTAAGGGGCTTTATTATTGGATAATGACCTGAATAACATGTGCAGAGACGAAAGAAAACCTGAACCTGTTCAGGTCAGCGGATCACTAGGACTGGAGCTGAAAACCTTATTCTTTCATCAATCACCATGGATACAATGACAACTCCTAGACCTCCACTCCTTATTTTACATCACACCTGGCTAACAGACACCAGTTTAACAGCTGCCTTTAGAATACATTTAGGGACGTGTTAGGAATCCAGCAGTACCCCATGGCTTCAGTGATAAATACCTCTTCAGTTTGATTGCTGTCGCCTCCGAGAGTTGCCCTGGGGCTAGGAATTCTTCCTCCATAGCACAGAGTTGTTGTGGTCTAGAGTGGCGTTGCTTAGGTGAGGCCCAGCAGGTGTAGAACATACTTTACTGCACATAAAGCAGCAGACAGTCATTCTAGAACACGTAGCCCTGGCAACAGCAACGCTCAACCCAACGCAAGGAAGCAGCACAGCGCATGTTACACTTTAAATGCTTGGAGTCAGCTGTGAATACGACCAACAGACAGCACCTCTCCAAAACTAGAAAGGCGTGAAAACAGCTTTGGCTCACAATACACGGGGGCATTTGCATTCACTACTGTGCAGGCTTTGAGAACATACCACACAATTAATGTAAACAAACGTGTTGGGCCTGAAGTTTGGATTGTACCTTTTATGAAAACTACATGGAGGCAGATTTGCTTAAAAATGCCAATGTAAATATGGACATCAAGATGGTACTAATATTGGATATCTGACATGTGTCGGTGTCTCAGAAGAATTTTGATTTATCTGTATACTCATTTGTCTTCTATTTAATGTGATGATACGCTGTGTTTGAATTTGGCGTCCTGTCCATCTGAAACACCTGCTCCATCACTGAAAACACATATGGCGTGCAACCCCGTAACGTTAGCATGCCGCAACGGCTGAAACATCTGCCTCAAAAGCAACATACTTTAACCTCCATGTAGTTTTCATAAAAGGTACAATCCAAACTTCAGGCCCAACACGTTTGTTTAAATTAATTGCGTGGTATGTTCTCAAAGCCTGCACAGTAGTGAATGCAAATGCCCCCGTGTATTGTGAGCCAAAGCTGTTTTCACGCCTTTCTAGTTTTGGAGAGGTGCTGTCTGTTGGTCGTATTCACAGCTGACTCCAAGCATTTAAAGTGTAACATGCGCTGTGCTGCTTCCTTGGGCTCCATAGAGTGTATCTCAGTGTGACTGTAACATGCATTCTTGCCAGCTATTGAATTTTTTTTCATTCTTCTAAAGCATCAGCATATCTGGAGAAGCACCTGCTGCATTTAGGTAATCAGTGTGGCTACAACTCTCATTTAAACCCTTGAGCTCACCAATCCAAATGAAAGGAACCAGAGCTCTAAACCAAGACGCTCAATACTCATGCTATGTGTTCTGTTTTTTATCTGACTGATGTCATCAGCTTGAATCTGAAAACGGTGCAGTGTAGTGGTGTCCTTGGGGTCTGGATCTCAATTTTGCCACACGGTTCTTCCTTTGCAACGATTTATTAGCGGTACCTCAACGACAGACCTCAGCCCAGTCATTTGGGAATACTGAACATAAGTCATAAGTCATCTTTGTTAAAAAAGAAAATAAAAGGGCTCTATCTCAGTCAATCTCCATGTGGTTGGTGCGAGTGGTACATGCTGGAACATTTTGAAACGGATGTTTCAGATCTACCTCAGATTCACCTGAAGAATCATAATTACAGCGTTTACACTGAGGTCTAGGGTGAAGTCCACCTGAAGAATCATGATGTCTGTAACTAATATGACAATGCAGAATTACAGCAGTTGCTCTGGCATGTGATACTGTTTTCTTAATCTGCCAGAGTGTGTGTCTGAAAACTCCTTCCTTAAACCAGACATTCCCTGTACATCTGTGCTTGCGTGCGTATGTCTGTGTGTCTGGTTTATAGATCTGGACGAGTGTGTAGAAGGTTTGCACCAGTGCCAGCAGGTCTGCGAAAACACCTTGGGTTCATACAGGTGCAGCTGTAGTCATGGATTCCAGCTCTCTGCAGACAGGATGTCCTGTTTCGGTGAGTTCCTCCTCTCTGGACTGTCTCAGCAAAGTCTCAAGAACCAGCCAGCACTTGGTTATTTATCCTGTATCAAGTTTGCAAAAGAAAATCATATAAATCCTATAAAGTTGGACATACATAATATCGAGTGTAGAAAACACTAACAGGTCACATTTCTTTGCTCCCTTTCTCAAAACCAAGCCTGAGCAGTAAAATGTTTATTCCATGACTAAGATCCAAGACATCATCTGGTACTTTTACTGAGCATTTAAAATAACAATCTTAAAAAAAAAAAAATAGATCAGTAATACAATGATTTGCATTTTCCATTGTTATGCAATGCAAGTGTGTTGTGCCGCACGACGGCATCAGGCGTGACACCGCCTGACACAGGAAGCGTCGGCAGCCCTGCTGCTGACAGCCCTGTTCCTCACGTTCAGGCCTCTTCTGTCCCCCAGATGTGGATGAGTGTGCGGTAGCCAAGGACAGAGCTGGCTGTGCATTTGGTTGTGTGAACACGCTAGGCAGCTTCCACTGCCGCTGTCCTCCGGGACACAGTCCGAACGCTGATGGACGCTGCGAAGGTTGGCGGCAGACTGCTTCCCATCGCAACACCGATGCGTTTGAGCCACCGATTTGGGATTTCTGCATACTTTTTTGCATACTTCCATGGCTGCATAATGGTGTAATTGCACTAAATGTAGATATTGGAATTGGAATTTTAACATGCAATGCTTAATGTAATGTGGGACTAACATGTAATACTTTGTGTTTTAGGCTAAAATGTTGATTTTCAGCATTTGCTGAAAGTATGTTTGTTTCCTGTGCCCCTGGCTGTGCAGATAGGGATGAATGCATGGAGAATGGGGGTCAGGGGTCATGTGAGGGTGTGTGTGTGAACACCCCAGGCTCTTTCCACTGTGCCTGTCCGTACGGATATCAGCTAGCTGGGGATGGAAGAGCCTGCATCCCAGAATGCCCGGCTGGACACCAAAAACAACACTCGCACGCACCCAGTGGAAACTCATCTACAGAACGCTGCGTTGGTATGTACCTATGATAACGACCTTACACAGCACTGTAGAAAAAGCACAGAATATTACATTAATAGAACATTACACAGTCATGATGAAAGACCCCCAAAACACACACTTTATGGGCCAGGAGTGTGATCTAATGGATTATAGACCAGGAGTGTGATCTAATAGATTATGGGCAGGAGCGTGATCTAATGGATTATGGGCCAGGAGTGTGATCTAATGGCCTTTTAGAGCAGGAGGCTTGAGGAATGAAGGCGAAAAAAAATTGGGTCCCTGTGAATCGACGCCTAAATGCGGCACCCACTGGCCTTTGGGACTCCATACCTGTGGGAAGCCTCAGCCTTCCACCAGCCCTGCAGGTTCCACCTAAACGGCTAACAGGCAGCCCGACCCTGTGTGGCTCTGTTTAATCGTCCAGCAAGTCAAAAGCAATAAGTCTGTATGTCCCGCAACTGGGGCAAATCTTAAGAGGCAAAATACTCAATTAGGCAATTAAAACCGTTTAGTCCTTGTTTCAAGGCCAGCATAGACATTCTTTGCACGCGACTCTTGGTTCTGAAAGACTAGGCACTCCGTAGCAGCCTGCTCACACCTCACATGACCTGCTAGTGTGCACCTGTGAGTGTGTGGATCCCTTTCAGATATCGATGAGTGCGAGGAGATGGAGCAGGACCAGCCAGACAGGTGCGAATGGAAATGTATAAATTTGCCAGGTACCCACCACTGCGTCTGTCCTCGGGGGTACACGAAACTTCCTGATGGACGTCGCTGCAGGGGTCAGTACACTCACACCTCAGCCCAACCCCTCCGACACGACGTCTCGCATGACTTTTGCGCAAATTCCCCCAGTAGCCGATCTAGATCGAATTCATCCCATTAAAATGCATTTGAACTGCTCTAGCTAGAAACTGAAAAAAAAACGTACTCCTTCCTCTTCCTTCCTTTGCTCAGATGTTAACGAATGTGCACTGCAGAATGGAGGATGTTCCCACACCTGCCTGAACCACAGAGGTGGCCACAGATGTGCCTGTCCAAAAAATTACCGCCTCTCTCCTTACAACAGAAGAATTTGCCAACAGGTCCACAGCTCACACAGGACTGTTTCTTAACATAGACCAGGTATTCCTGTTCATTATTTAACTTTCTCATCAATGTAAAAAAAAAGAAAGGTTTGTTTATTAAATCTATAATCTTGGATATTGACACTAGCTTCAGAATAGCTGCAACTCTGAACATTTATTTTAGCCTACTAAAGGTTGTGCCCTATATTATACTGTTGCCAACTTGTAGGAAAACGCATTATTAGTGCTAGTACACTGAATAAACTAGCTCAAACTTTAACATTACTAAAGTTTTTCAAGCTGTGTGTCTTCAAGCTGTGTTTGTCACATTTCTTTCTCTCAGGAACACTTGAAGTATATACCAATAATGTTCTGAGTGCATCTCTGTATCCGAAATCTGGCCCAACACTTGCGCCGTTACGGTGTGAGTGTGAGGATGCAAACGCGACTGGTGTGGCTTCTGTTTGGTTTTTGTTTTTTTATTCACCCATTCAGTCAAGGAACTCTTTAAAAAAGGATAAAAACCTTTTGGACATGATGCCTGTGAAAATGTGAAGGCTCCTTCATCTGGCTCCTAGAACTGACATCTGTGTGACATCATATCTTTACAGCATAACAGTATTGGGGCAACTGCCAAAGATACAATATGGCACAGACACTTCATAAGGGAGATGTTTGATTTGTAATATAATATTTGTTAACAGGTTCTGGTCTACATAAAAAAAACACAAATAAACTCTGATCTTTTCAGAACACTTTTAATATATAACAACATATTTACAAATATTTACCAAGCGACACAATGTAGTTAAGAGTTTGCTCTACAGGTGTCTCTGTTTAACAAATTTATCAGAAATCTAATTTCCAGATGACTCTCCTCTCCCAAAACTACAGTAAGAATATGTAGCATGACAGGCTACTACAGTCAGCTGGAAAGTGCTGGCCATGGTTGGCGGGTTTTTTTTTTCTCTTTAAAATACAAAAATACCATCGTCCCAACACAATATCAATAGCAAATCTATAGCTCAAGTCGTCACGACACACACGGAAGCTCGCATGGTGACATCGTAGCCTGATGGACACTGGTGATGGTGAGAACGTGTTGGTTGGTTGGCAGCTGAGGTTAGGGCTAAGGTCAAGGGTCAGGGTATGGAATGCCATCGTTAATGAGGAGCTGGGGAGTGGACGAGGAGAAGCAGGGAGGGGGTGGCAAGGACTCGCCAGAGGGGACGTAAAACAGTAGTTGGTCGATTCATTTTTCCAGTTTCTTCAGGGGGTGGAAGTGGGCTGGGTCAGGGATCTCAGGACAAAGTGAACCCCATGGATACTCCAGAAGTTTGATTTTACATTTAGATTAGAAGCAGCCTAAAGCATTTTCATAGTACATTTTGTAGTACACACTCTGTATCACTGTGTAGGTGTGAGTACACACCCAGTACCAGTGCGTGGGCATGTAGTACACACCCAGTACCAGTGCGTGAGTGTGTAGTACACACCCAGTACCAGTGCGTGAGTGTGTAGTACACACCCAGTACCAGTGCGTGAGTGTATAGTACACACCCAGTACCAGAGGGTGGGCATGTAGTACACACCCAGTACCAGTGCGTGGGCATGTAGTACACACCTAGTACCAGTGTGTGTGTAAATTTTGGGGAACCGGAAGCATTGGCGGTTATTAAAAGTTGCTTAGAATATAAACCAAGACCTCTGCCTGCAGAGGGCAGATCATTTCAACCACAGTTATCTGGATACAGCAGATGTCTACAGCAGGTCCAGGAGCAGAAGTCTCACCCTCACCATAGTTATCCAGGAAGAGAGGCGGGACTGCTCACCTCTACTACTGCACTGACCCGGACACAGGTGACAAACATGGGCGCGCCTCAGTGAGCCAGCCGACAGCTCGTACCAGGCTCGAGCGCCTGGTATCCTTTTGTAAAGTCTGAAGTGCCTCTGAACAGCAACACGTTAACTCAAAACCCAACGCTGGAGGGGCAGGGGGCTCGTCTCAAAATAAGATCAAAGAAGAAGCTCATCTTCACCAGTAATACGCCCGCCGAACGGATCCTGCACGTTGAAACACAGGTAGACCTTTTTCATTACGCACGCAAGCAGCTTCCGGTGCCATGACCCAGAAGTCGTCTCTCTTCGCTAAGGTAACAAAATCTGACAACCTTGGGGGTTCAGGGCCGTGAGATTAAAAGCTGGAGTTTATAAATATCAAATGCATGAACGATGTGCTCTGAAAACTGTAAACCTGAAAGCAGAAGTAGTTGTTCTGACCTGGGATGTCAACAGGCAAACGTCACGCATGGCAATGTTCTTCTGGAAAGGAACATTGTCGCACCGTTCACATTGGTTTTCACATTGTACACAGCCGGACTCCTGGTTGCTGGCTTCACCTTTTATACAAATCTGACTTGTCATACCGTGTTGGAGGACCCAGACGGCCGTGTCTGGAGGAGGAATGGTGCTGGTTGCAACAGCAGTACCAGACTGGCTTTTTCTTTTTTCTTTATTCCTCTTCTTTCTTACTTTTTTTTTTATTGGGAGTTCGTCTGAACTTGCAGGGACGAAAATGGAGTGTTGGGAGTCGGACTTCACAACGGATCACTCGCAGAGTTTGAGGGAGGATTTTGTAGGCCTAACGGCTTCCAGTGACAAGAGATCTACCGGGGGTCGGGAAGTAGGGTTGTGACCCTTTAACATAATAATAATAAATAGCTTTAAAAACAGGAAGTGCTGTTAGAGGTTTGAGAGTTACATCCTGACTGGGTTCCCTTCAGAATACTTCAGTCTATGGCACTACAGTCAACGTCGTCTTTTGTTCCTTTCTGGATTTGTTTCCCACCCTGAATGTAAGTTGTTAACATTTATGCATGTGTCTTTGTAGTAAATCCCCCTCAAGTCGTCATGTGTTAACATAAAGTGCAAATAGTGCTTTGTTGCCCCCTGCTCAAAGGTGTCATGTCTGCTGCTGCCCAGCAGGGGGCAATGGAGAGCTAGCTGCAGATGTCTCAGGCAGTAGCAACAGCACAGAGGGACCTGGCAGACCCAGGTCTTCAGTCCTCTGCTTCACAGGCTGCTGGCTCTGGTGTCTCTGGTGTCTCCGGTGTCAACAGCGGTTTCACCATCTCCTCGTCGTACACTCTCAGGATGGCCTCGCAAACAAACCGGTACTGGCTCTGCAGAACAGAGACACAGACAGTCACGCGCAGCTCTATTCAAATGTGCACTTTGGCTCTGGTGCGTGCACACACACACACACACACACACACACACTCGAGGCGGTCTGGTATTGTGCCGCTATTTGAATGGTCATTTTAAACTGGGTTTTGTTGCTCTGCAAACCAGAAAAGCCACATACATACAAAACGTCTACAGATGCTAACTGGAATTCTAATTCCATGAAAGCTTTACAAATTTTACATGGCGATCTGTCACAAACTAGTTGCATACAAATGCATCGTTGACTGACACTATCCATTGTAACTTGTGTTCTTCCTAAAGTCTCAGTGTAAAGTGCTGCTTTGTCACACACTGGTCCGGTACTCACTGGAGTCTGAATCATCATGGCACGCTGGTCTCTCATGGTTCGAACGATATCTAACGGATACACTGACTGACTGCGCTCTATCAGACACATTGCAGTCTCCATGGTGATCAGAACCCCTGTCCGACCAATCCCAGCACTGCAGGGGAGGAGAAGGGGGAGGAGTGATGGGTCAATAAATAGAAAGAAAGAGAAAAAAAAGGCTTGGTTCACACTGAATCGACATCTGTTTTCCCTGTACTGTAGCATTAACAATGCTGAACGCACATGGTGAATTTCAGTGAATTTGCAACTGTTCGTGTTTCAGGTGAGTCAGCCAAGTCCCGAGCACTCTGGAAGTGAAGATGCGCTCGGTCCCAGGGTTGGTGAGGTAGTGCTCGAAACGGGAGGCCATGCTCTGGTGTGGGCACCAGCACGGGCTACTGCAGGACTGCGGGACTGACCTGCAGTGCACCAGCACGGGCTCCTGCGATTCGTCTCGCTGACTGCGCACCAAATTGACAAAGTTCAGGAAGTCTGTGGAATCATCCGGTACCCCATGATCAGGCCAGGCCATGTACTGCATCTGACACAGCTGCCTCTCTTCCTTACTCTGCTCACACACACACACACACACAGGACAGACGTCTAAGGACTCGGAGACTTTCATAACAGACTAAACAAATACAGGTATACTGGTATACAGACCACACACGTTAACACGTGTTCAGGCAAGGCTATAATTCATGCAGTTGTGTGTTACCTCGAGGTGTGTGAGTGTCAGAGCCCTGAGCAGGTACGCGGAGTTGCCCTCCTCAGACACACAGGACACCTGGAACCCACCGTAGGTGCCCGTGGCCGCTTCGTTCGGCCAATACTGATGACACTTCACCTGAGAGGAGACGTTCCACACATCAGTCCTACACTCCACCCTACTGTACAGGTGAAGGCATCGCACAAACAGCCCTATTGAAAATGTATGTGTGTGATGTATATGTGTGTGTTTGTGTGAGTGTGTAGAGGTGGTGTTACTCTTACCCTGCCACGCTCAACCTGGGTAGTGAGCATGACCACTAAGGTGATGTTCTGCTCCCACACCATCTGCCAGAAGTCTCCACAGGTGCCAGGCAGCGGTCCTTGGCATGCAATATAACGCCTCACCCCACCATCGCCAGGGATCTCCATCTTAGAACACCAACCAGGAAGCAACACCCACCAAGACAACATAAGTGATGGATCCTAGCGCAATTTACCAGGAGACTTTAATGAGTTGTTTTTTTGGTTTTTTTTTTTTTTGCGTTTAAATTTGACAAAATTCCATTCATTTGCATTTGTGAGCTTATTGGTCGACGGTTCTCACATTGATGTAATTTGCATTGATGTAGTCCTCTGGCCCCTTCAGAATGACTCGAGTTGCATCGTCTGTGTGGAACAGAGAGCTCACGCTTCAGACTGATCGAGAATGGTGGGCTGTGTACTCACGTGTACTCGTGTATGTGTGCACGTGTACTCACATGGCGAGATATCTCGGTAGCGATTTTTGGAGACATTCTGGGGAAGCCTAGCACACGACATGGACATTCCAGGCCTTTTTCTGTAGAGTTGCTAGACAGACGGGAAAGTGCTCTTTAGCACTATTTATTGTACCATGATAAAGATTTTAGGTTTAATGTATGAAATGAGAACACATTGCCATTTACGCGCCCACCCCATCCTCCTCTGACAACCCCTCCTCCTCCGACAACTGCCTTTCTGCAGCCTTTCACAACAGTGTAGTGCTGTTCAGAATACTGAACATGTCACTGGTAACCCTTCTGGGCAGTCTGTTCTCCTGAACCAGCATGTTTACCATCAAAAGGCGGATGTCACAGACACACATGCCCTCATGGAGAGATGGCGACAGATTCTCCCACAAGGAAAACTGATGAGGTCATGTGAAGCATGATTCAAAAAGTAAGCCCTGATCAATAGATCTACAGATCTACAGCCCAGATCAACAGATCTATAACCCTGGTCTACAGGCCTATAGCCCAGATTAACAGATCTACAGCCCAGGTCTACAGATCTACAGGCCTGGTCTACAGATCTACAGCCCTGGTCTGCAGCAGAACTCCAGCCGTGGTGCACCACTGAGTTCCAACATGCTTCCTGTAACTCCGCAGTAATTATCAAACCCTTAAAGTGTACCAAGTGTTGCACCAAGTGAAAACTGCAAACCCCTCAGGGGCTGCACTGTCAGAACCCTGCTACACACAGACTCAGCAAACAGGAAACAGCACAGCCTGCATCAAAACAACAGGAAGTGACATCGTGAAAAAAAGATGCTGTTTACTGCAAGGCATATGTTTGTTTAAAAAGCCCACCAAGACAGGAACATTTAGTACACTGACAGTCCATTAGAAACCAAGTCAACAAGTGAGGGATTAATGAATGAGTGTGTATTAATAGGCAAATGAGTGAATGAATTGAGTGTGAGAGGCAGTGTCAGTGAGCATTTGTGTGTGTATGTGTTTGTGTGTGATATGGTAACATCAAATTTCATGAGCACACTGCCTGTGTATCTATGCCTGTGTGAGTCTTGTGTGTGTTTAAAACTCATACTGAACCACATGGACACACTGCCTGGGTGTGCATGTAACATGCAATTGCATGAGCACACTGCGTTTGCGTGTGTGTGTATAAAACTCTTGCAATGTGGGCCTGTGTGTGTATAACTCACATCCAACTGTGCTCACATCCAACTGCAACATGTGTATGTGAAACTCTGAAATTCGTGGGCACACTGTCTGTGTATGGGAGAGAGACTCACATCGAATTGTGTGAGTGCACTGCCCATGTGTATGTGTGTGTGTGTGTGTGTGTGTGTGTGTGTGAGAGAGAGAGAGACTCACATCGAACTGTGTGAGCACACTGCCACTGCTCAGACCGTCCCTCAGCAGCTGGAAGGAGGATTTCCAGCCGTGCGGCTCCGAGTGGGAGCGCTCCAGCCCACAGGTCTCAGGAATAAACTGGAATTCTGGCTCCAGATCCAGCTTCTCTTCCTCCTCATCCACGTCATAGATTGCTGTGTGTGGAGGCATCCAGAGAAGGAAAAAAATTGGAACCGATTTGACTTCTTTACCTTCATTTCGCCAGTGACGCATACCGATACAACGAGCTGGAGTGATGTAACCTGAAGCAAAGGCTGTTTGCACTCACCATTGGGTCTGACGAGAAGAATAAGCTCTCCTGATTGGTTCTCACAGCTGGCCTTGATTAGCATAACCACGTCATCATGCGTGTGGTCAGAGATGTCCCTCCCATTGATCAAAACTACCTGGTCACCCTCATTGAGACGTGGCACGCACAGGTCAGCCTACCAGGGATAAAAGGTCAGAGGTCATGTACGGTCATGTTTACATTCTGTTTGATCTTGCCTTTTTTCTTCTCGATTACGAGATGTGAGCCTACCGCAGTTCCAGGAGCCACGCGAGACACAATGATCGGCATTCTCTGATCAGCGCCACCCTGTGGACGAATGATCACATCATCACCAAATTCATCATTACCACCCCCCACCCCACCCTCACAGCCACCCTGAAGAACACAAGCCCACCTTGACGTTGAATCCAAAACGCCCATTTTCATCTGGCTTCATTTTAATCAAGACGAGGTTGTCGTGTGGAACCGAACCATTCTGCTTGGGTAGGTAAATAAAACCATACAAGTGTAATGAGGCTACAGCCCAGTGCACCATTAAGTTAAAGGGAGTTAAGACGAACCACAGCTCAAAGTGGGTGGAGACTTCTCTGGCTCTCTTATGTCTAAGGGCAGCTGCTAGCAGCACTCGTCATCAGACCTCACCATGCCCTTGTCCACCGGCACCTCGTAGAGCTCGGGGGCGTGGTCATCCAGCTCCAGCTCAGATCGTGATTGGCTGATGTGACTGACAAGGTTCTTCCTGGACTGCTTGGGAGGAAGAGCGGGCGGTTGGCCGTCTACCAGGACGTCAGGGGACCTGCGGTGCAACGTAGCAGAGATCAACGGATCATGGAAAATAAGTTTCCATATTGTTCATTTTCACTCCAATCAAAATTAGTTCTCCGCATTTTCCCATCTGTGCACTGAGAACACACACACTAGGGGGCTGTGGTGCACATGTTCCCAGATCAGTGGGCAGCCTGGGGAGCAGTTGGAGTTAAGTGCCTTAAGTTAACTTCAGGCATGGCCCCTGGGAATCAGCCAGCCCCTCCGGTCACAAGGTTCCCTAACCACCAGATCATGAGTGCCCCTGCATGTGCATGATGACACGCAACGCAGCCTAAAACCATAAAGTGAAGCAGAAGAAAAAGAATGCAACAGAATTTGAAGCTTGTACTTTAAAAAAATCCATTGTAAGCAACAATGAAATCACAATAGAAAGATGTGTTTGGTTCGCTAGTGGCAGGAGACCTAACAGTGCAGAAAAGCACAGAAAACACAGTTTATAATCATTATTGCAAACTGTGTCTGTGCAGGTATGAGCTGGATATGTATGGTTTATGTGCGTATGGGTGAGGGGGTGTGAGAGACTGTGGGTGTGACTGTGGGTTGTGTGTATGGGTGTGTAAAAGACTGTGAGCGCATATGTGTATGCAGGGGTCGGTTTGTCCACTTCCTGAAGAGGAAAGCTAGCACACACACAAACAGTAGCCCAATAGCCCCACACCATGGTTACGGTTAACACTGTAAAAAGTTCCTCCTCTTTATTTACACTCTCGCATCTGTCACAGCACACACGCACAAACACACGCACAAACACATCCCTCTAAGGCATGTTCAGAACGAACCATGTTGACAGTAACAAGTTCATGTCAACGTCATTAATAAAACCAGGCTGAACCACGCATTTTCCTGAGCAAGTTGTGCTGTCACCCATGATGTGTGTGATATTCCATGTAATACTACTGTGCTGCATTTACAGTGTGAGCCAATGGCAGAACATCCTGGTTACGGTTGCTTGAATGGACAATGGATGTAGCCCACCATGTAACAAACATAGCAACGGTGGGAGGGTGGATCTGCTAGTTGCATTCACTTAAGATTCCCAACAAAGCATCTGAGTATAGAATATTAGCATAACAGGCAGAGAGCATTAACTCTTGTGCCTTTAGCAAAAGAGAATGGAACAAAGTCTGGCCTTGCTCTGCTGACACACACACACACACACTCTCATTATGAATGCTCAGATTACAAGCATGAAAGCCCCCCGCTCAGTGGTCCAGACAGCACTGGGTTCCAGCCTCTAGGTCATTTACTTAAGACAAACATATGACATTAAATTAAACAAACACATTTTTTAGAAAATGCTAAGAGACATATGAGAGAAAGACCTCACCCAGACTGGGCCACGGAGATATGGGCCTGAAAAAATGTACAGTAGGAGGGAAAACGTTTGTTGCTCAAAAGAACAACTGTTAAACCAAAACCAGATGCGTGTTTTGCTGGACAGACCGACTGGGTTCTAAAAACGTGGGTCACAAATGGCAGCGGTCCTTGACAGAGGAAACACACACACACACACACACACACACACGAAGAGCATATCAACAGAGAAACTCCCGGGTTGAAAAACAAAGAACACCAGCACTTAAGGGCCCAGTCCTTAGCGAGTGGTGCTTCGGCTATACTGGTATATTTAACACCCTCCAGCAGACCCTCTTCCCAACTCACTCTCCAGCAGTTATGCAGCAGTTTTATTATCCACGATCCTCCACTACGCACAGACCGCCGCCGGCATTGTGGAGCTCACGGGGGGGAGGGATGGGGGGACGCCTGCAGATTGCATGCTAGCGTGCGCCGAAAGGTTTGAGGGGCCGGATTTTGGAAAGAAGATTCGTGGTTTCACCAGGGCAAGCAGATTCTTGTACGTGCATGGTCTCAGAACGACAAAAAAAACCCTTAAAGCAGATGGAAAATGGTTCAAAGTTCATATCGTTCGTCTCATCTGCCGCTTGCCGCCCATGTACTAAAGAGTGTTAACCACACAAGAGGGAACACAGTTTCCCTTCCATGTTCAAAAGCTGATGTTCTCTCCAGTCAGAAGATAGAGAAAAACGCTGTGATGTCACAGGAATTTTGAGGTATGTGGTCAATGTGTCACTGCTCAAACCACCAAATGTTTCCAGATAGCGTGTAATACCTATGAAACAGGTGCATGTGACACGCCCCACACAACATCTCTACATCGTGGAAACTGATGACTCAAACATGTACTCATCCCTCTCCATGAATACATTCATATACACACACATACACGTGTAGAGCCACAGTTAAAATATTACAATAGTATCAAATAATATAATAATGTGCTTCATTATATCAGGTTTGACTAATTCTGCCAATTAGCAGAATTAGCAAAAACGACCACTGTGGAAAATGTTTCGTACCTACTGCTTAGCTAACGCGCTACGCTGCATGCTAACTGGCTACGGGAGCCCGGAGGGCCACACTTACGGCGTAGAGTCCAGACTGATGCTGTTCGCCTGTGTCGAAGACGCAGACTTGTGGTTAGAAAACGCTTGACAGGGCGAGTCATCGATCATGTGATCCACCAGGTGGCCAATGGAAGATGGCCGCACACGAGTCCCATCTGGAGTGAAGATGGAACTGCTGGAAACAGACGTTGAAAACAAAGTGAAGGAGACTTCAGTGGTGAGACAGTTAAATCGGCATTAGCGGAAATTGATTAAAGGGCCTATTTTAGCCAAGCTATTAATATTGCCAGTTACCGGGTGCGCCAATGTGAGTGAGCAAGAGCATGAGTTTGTTTAAAAGTGAAGGTTTGAGTGTTTTATTATGTGTGTATGTGTGTGTGTGTGTGTGTGTGTGTTAACTTGCTGGTTGTGAGAGACCAGTGCTGAGCAGTTAAGTAGACTATGTGAGAGTGAGCAGGAGAGAGAGAGAGAGAGTGTGTGTATGTGTGTGCATGTGTGCATGTTCATACTTACTGGTTGGGAGAGCCCGGAGGTGAGCGGTTTGGTAGACTCTGTGTTTCCAGTCGGTCATCTGAGAGAGAATTCCTGCTCACTGTATCCCAGTCCATTCCAGTCACTAGCCTCCTCACCAGGGGCTTGCTGGGTGACCTGGGGTCAGGGATACACCGCAACAATCAGTGCAAACTTCTCTTACAAGACTGACCTCAGATCAGTAAATACCTCTCATATTCAGACATCAACAACAACTTCCCCTCCTCTACAGACTCACCACAGCCCATTCAGGGCAGTTTAAGCCTTTCTTCACATTGGACCAACAACTGATCAAAACAACACATTCAAAGAAACAAACCCAGAAAGAACTAAGTATAAAGCCTCTAACATTCTCTTAATGAAGGGAACTACAGTCTTAGAAAAACAGACAAAATACCTGGACACTAAAACAGTGAAAAAGTACCTCCTAGATGCAGCAAAGAGGAGCCCGAGTTCGAACTTCAGCCTCAACATAATTTACTGTGGTACACTAAACAGTTGTAGTCTGGTTAAAAAGTCAGGAGGAGTGTCACCTTCAAAACACACACACACACACATATATACAGAGCCAGGGTTGCAGTTTCCTGTGCAGTTTAGGCATCTCTTTCTCAGAATATCCAACCGCACGCGCACGCAAACACACGCGCACACGTGCGCACGGAAAAGAGCTCAAAAGCCGTATATGTGCTCACCAGCCACACGGAGGAGAGTTCTACAGCTGCAGCTCCGCCTCCACCACCTTCATCAGTCCCTGCGACTAACACCAATTTACTGCTAATGCAAGAGGCACGTCATATTCCATACTGAGCTCCTCCAGGTGAGGCACATCTATTCAATATTCACCGAGACGAACACTCCCCGTGGGGCATTATGGCAGGAGCGACATTTCAAAGTGATGTGGATGATGCAGAGTGATCATCAGAAACAGATGTTCCTCCGCCAATAATGGAACCTGGCTGGGATTCGACTTAAAAAGCTCCAGAATTGGAGCTTATTTCGTTTGTAGCCTGCGAGCTCACCTTAAGCAATACTGCAATGTTACAGAAAGATATTTTAGTCAGTACTCTGAGTAATTTAAAATGGTTTCATAGTTATTTTTGTCAGGTGTCAAATGGATTTAGAGTTACAGATGGGACCAAAAAAATAGCTCTCAGACATCCACGGGGCATAATTCCAGGACATAATTTTTTTTGTTGTCTATAACTACAAAACTAAGACTTCAACAAAACATACTATAAAGCCACTTTTTTAAAACTAAATGATGACTGCTGGAATATTCTTTTACATTTGCACTGAGTGTATCCAAATAAAAATGTCAGTTCCCTTAAAACGAACCAGTTTCATTGGCTAGCTCACTAACCAATAAAATCTACCAAAAACCATTAGACAGTAACCCATTAGCCAATAAGGAAGCATATTTCAGAGGCGTAATCATTTCCCTTAAATCATGAGAGGTCTGCCTGGAACCACAGGGCCTGATACGACGGCGGGGGGGAGGTTCAGGGAAGTGGAGGGAACACAACATTGCTTTGGCTACAACACCAGCGTCCATCTCTAGAGTGTATGAGAGGGAGCGAGTTACCTAGCAAACACCCTGTCCTTCACCCCTCTCTCCTTCCCGTACTGGACAGACTGAGCCTCCGTCCTTCCACTGTGGGGAGGAGAAACGGGGTTTCGTTCAGGTGTTACGTTTCAGTATGCCAGCACCGCAGTTACATTGTTCCAACTTGTTACTGGTGAACGGCTCTTTGCACAGCCATCAGTGTTTAGCCAGTGAAATCCAGCTCACCAAGGACTCCACTGTTCAGTGAATCTATAAACACTATGTGTGGTTTGGTTAACCGTCTGACATCAGAGTGTTTACAGGGAAGTCTAAGAAAGAAATGTAGCCTATATGTAAAGCTGCTGGATCTGTACCCTGCAGAGGTACAACCATGGTAAACGCTTGCTAAAAGCATGCCTTTATTTGTACATGTTTTTAGGGATAATTAAAAACAACAAAACAACAACAAAGGAAATTTTGACCGTAACAAGCAGCCAATGTTAGTAATAAAACGGAGGTGCTGTGTTGGCTATATAAATAAAAGCACACCAGGTTCACTGCATGAAACACAGGCCTACATTCCCTGATTCTACAGGCCTGCCTTCCAGAGGGCAGGTTTCAGCTGTGATTGTACAGGCCTGTGTTTTGGGGTCTCACCAGTAGCGGAACTTGGAGCCAAGTGTGAAGTAGTGTGCGAAGAAGCTCCTGTGCGGCTGCGCGGGCCGTTCCAGCCTGAAGAAGGTGTGGTGCTCCACACAGGCCTTCCACACGTTCTTACATGCTCGATAGTTCGCAAGGCTAAAGGCCAGCAGACACCCCCGGCTCTTACTCTGAGTGAGAGAGAGAGATGGAAGGGGAGAGAGAAATAGAGAGGGAGAGAGAAAAAGCGGGGAAGCATCAAAGGAAGGAATGAAGACAAAAAATAAAGTATAAATGGTTGGATAAACTGATGACACTTGGGAGTGCTACTCTGATGTTTAGGGATGTACAGTAGGATCCAGGCGTTGAGCAGCAAGAGCTACATCACGCACCATTACAGCAGCCACCCCCTCTGGCCACGCCGGATTACCCCATGACCCCTGCACACGCTAGCACACCCGGTGCTGGCCAATAACCTGCCTTCACACTGCTGCTCAGCCCAGCAGGATCTGCAGGGGTCACACGTAAACAGGCAGATCTCTTACCCCCACGGGGAATGGCTTCCCTAATAACTACCTTGACAAATAAGACACGTTTCTGTAATACTGCTATAATTAATGAAGCTACAATTTTATTGCAATAATGCAAAATTAGCACTAAGATGAGGTGTTTATTAAGGGTATAACGCTAAAATATTGCCATTGTATTAAAAAATATAGATTACCATAGTAGTCACCAATAGCAATATCTTAACCACTTTAGGGTATAGTAGTCAACCCACTGTATCCCAATTTACATAAAATGTGTTTCCCTTTCCTGTGGAGCAAACATATATTTAATGAATATGCATGAAGCACCACATGCGTTCGCTGCACAAGGTCTGTCAGTGAGGTGTACATATTAGCATATTATACATACATATTAAAGAAGCCTGAGATGTTTGAGCTTGAGGTGAAAGATATATTCTACTACTTTCAACAGCTGAATACATGAATATTCATATATGCAAATGAGACCATCAATTATGAAGTGTCCTGTCATAAATACTCAAGATACTTAGCATTAATGAGTGGGCTGTCTGGCTGTTATGTCTGTATTTGTTGATCTACCTACAGGCTCTGCACATGGTTGCCGGGATACCTGGCTGCAGAATGCATGTTACTATCTAACTGGGGAAGCGTGAGACAAGGCCTGTGTGTGAAGATGCTTACCGATTCTTTTCGAAGTTGCATAAAAAACTGTTTGGATTTAAAAGATATTTTTACAATTTTCACCCTGAAAGAAAAAGGGGAAGGAAGAGAAAAATGGGAAGCCATCACACAACAGTTCTAGGAGTTAAAGGTCACTTAACAGTTCCAAGAGTCAAAGGTCACTCAACAGTTCCAAGACTCAAAGAGAATAAACTTCCCAGATACGGGCAGAGAAACACAGAACTGGAATATGCTTTGAAGTACTCTCTGTCGTAATGCACTGCCACTAAAATAAAGGCAGAGGTGTCCCTTTACATAGAGGGACGCCTTTATTTCACATGCACTGACAGCGGCGTGGAGTGTGCAAAGGCTCCTACACAACATGCGTAAGGGCAGCGGAGTGCATGCAGGCAGGGGCAGCTGACGGCGGGTGTGGCGGTCAGCTGGGAGAGCACTCACCACGGACAGTGGCTCACCCGTATCCTGTTCTTATAGACGGAGATCCCGGCGGACACGACCCCGATGTACACCTCAGCGTTCTGCTGGTCCTGCGCCACATGGCATAAACGGGGGGGGGGACTGGGTGAAGAGGAGCTCGGCTACGCCAGCTATGGTCTGGTTCACTCCTAGTTTACACGTATATATGCGGGCAATGGGGAGAGTGCCCCGGCCCTAAAGTGCTGGTGCGGGTTGTTCTGTATGTATATGCAGCATTATAGTGTGCACGTGTATACAGTGCAGACGGGTAGGGATGACTTTAGGCCAGTCCCAGGGCAGTTCAGTGCTGCACGTATGCAAACGCTGCAGTGAACCAGATCAGTGGCCACAGACAGCAGAAGCGTGCTGTAGTAGGACAGGTTGCCCTGGTTTGGCTGTCACGCAGGTCAAAGGTCGTCTAGGTCAGTCCAAGCAGACAGCCCAAAGGAAAAGGTGTCCAGGGTGTGGGTGTGGTTGTGTATGTGTGTGTGTGTTTGGTGTGGAGGGGTTGTGTGTGTTGTGTGTGCGCAGTGTAGGCATGGGGTGCTGTTTGTGTGTTCAAGGTGGGTGGTTGTTTGTATGTGGGTGAAATTGTGTGGAGGGGTTGTGTGTGTGTGTGTGTGTGTGTATGGGGGTTGTCTTTGTGTGGATGGAGGATTGTTTCTGTGTGGGGGTGGTTGTGTGCAAGGGTTGTGTGTGTGCACGCATGCATATATATGTGTGTGTGTGTGTGTGTGCAGGGGGTGTTTCTCACCCGTGCAGAGTGCAGCTCCACTCCATACAGCTCTAATGAGCTAGCAGCACTCAAGTAGTTAAACTCTGCCTGAGCTGGAGAGAGTCCACTGAAAAAACGAGAGGAGGGGGAGAGAGAGAGAGAGAGAGAGACAGATAGACAGACAGACAGACAAAGGGGGAGAGAGTGAGAGGGAGGGGCAGTGCATGGGAGAGAGAGAGCGAGAGAGAGAGTGTAAGAGAGAGGTGGAGGAAGAGAGGGGATAAAGGGGGAGAGAGGAGAGATCATTTGTGCAGTAGTCTGTAAGGAGACTCAGTCTCTGAAAGCTAGGCACAATGAGCTGCCTTGTTCTGGCATGTGTGTGTGCATCGGTATACGTGTGTGTGTGTGTGTGTGTATAAGTGAGTATGCATGTGTGTGTGTATATATATATATACACACACACACACACACACACACACACACACACACACACACACACACACACACACACACACACACACACACACACACACACACACACACACACACTGTATATGTATGTATATTCAGATGCATCCCTTATTTTGCTCCCCCATCTAAGCAGCCCTGCAGACGGGCCCTTACGGGCTGTGCCGTACTTGTGCTGCTGGTGCAGTTTGGCCACCTCCTTCTCAAAGTCCTCTGGAGGGTTGGAGATGAACGTGAACTCCGAGAGGTAGCCGGACGCATGCTCGGACGGGCTGTAGTCTCCCAGCTCAGCTGGAACATAAAGCAGACAGTGTAACCAAGCTGGAGTGTGTGTGTGTGTGTGTGTGTGGAGCGGTTGGGGGCATTCTTCCAGATTGCTGGAAGTTTGCGTAGAAGTGGTGGAAGACTTTCAAAGGTCAGATCAAATCGCCTATCAAAACGTGGATGATATTCCCTCATTCTCAATTCTTGAAAATGTCATTAGTTGCTTTTATTGATGTTTTGGCCTGTAATAAAGTGAATTAATGTTTTAAAAGCAAGTGTCTGGATTGTCTTACGTTTTGCGGTACATAAACCTCATAGAAGTGGAACACTCATCAACGTTTCACGCTACTGTTACTTGAGCTTCTTGTGTTCAGTCAACACACGTTTAAGATGACACTTTAAGATGAAAAACACCCCAATCCTTCACCAGTCTGGGCGGAGTGGATCTGACCTGTAGCCGCAGTCCTATCACATTTACAGGCCCTCTCACAACCCTGTACATCTCCACACCCGCAGCAGTCCAAGCACAGAGCTCCATTATAGGGGTTAATCTCGGGAAAAGACTGAGCCAGGGAGAGGCTGAGCCAGGGAGAGGCTGCACACACAGGCAGTGTTAATGGGATTAGCCAGAAATGGGTACCTTCAGCTCTCTCACCATTCGTTCACCATTCCATTGAAATTTTTAAGCCCCAATCAGAACAATCGAAACAGCTCTATTGCCACCCTGTTAATAGCTGTGGGTTCAGATGGAGTTTCACACATGCATGTTTTGGCTAGCTTTTCAGCTAGCATTTTCAGATGTGTTTGTGGCTGAAACACGTTCGCTGCCACAGACGGGTTAAAGTCAGTCTTCTGTTCCTCCCCGGGGAGGAGCACAAAGACGAAATGAAAGAATGGATACTCACCCTGGACGGTGTAGGAGGCCAGCAGGGCAGCTGCGCTCTGGGGGCATGGCAACCTAGCAGGCACAGGGGGGACAGGCGCCATGTCACAACTACTGTTCACCCCCGCCCACGAAAACAGCATACAGTCACCAGTCAAAGACAGTAATGTTCACACATCAATGGACCAGCTCCTATGTGGCTCTCCACTGCTCTAATGCTGTAAAGGAGTGTATTCCTGAAAGGCTGTCAGCTCTCTACTGCTCTAATGTTGTAAATGCAGTGTATTCCTGAAAGGCTGTCAGCATTCCACTGCTCTAATGCTGTAAATGCAGTGTATTCCTGGAAGGCTGTAAGCTTTCCCCTGCGCTAATGTTGTAACAGGGGTGTATTCCTGGAAGGCTGTCAGCTCCTCACTGCTCTAATGCTGTAAATGCAGTGTATTCCTGAAAGGCTGTCAGCTCCTCATTGTTAAAATGCTGTAACAAAGTGTATTGCAGGAAGGCTGTCAGCTCTCCACTGCTCTAAGGTTGTAACAAAGTGTATACCAGGACGGCCTTCAGCTCCTCACTGCTCTAATGTTGTAACAGAATGTATTCCTGGAAGGCTGTGCACCTCACCTCCCACTTAGGATGTCCTGCTTCAACTGAAGAAAGTACAGGTATCTGACAATAAGCAAAGAAATGGACAGACAAGGCATAAAGTAAGTGGTTAAATACAACGCCTTTGAAAAAACACATTTTTATTGAAGAAGACAAAGTTTGCCGTGTGTGCAAACGTGCAAGCATGTGTGTGTGTGTAATTTAATGTGTGGTTAAGGTACACCTTGTGTACTCTTCCTGCAGTTTGCTTGGTTCGCTTACGAAGAACTTCACCCGAAAGCTCAAGTCATTCGCAGCCACCCCTGAAAACACCATCATTTAGTCAGTTCACTCCAGCTCAAACCACATTCACACAACCACAAACAATTCACTCCAGCTCAAACCACATTCACACAACCACAAACAATTCACTCCAGCTCAAACCACATTCACAAAACCACAAACAATTCACTCCAGCTCAAACCACATTCACACAACCACAAACAATTCACTCCAGCTCAAACCGCATTCACAAAACCACAAACAGTTGAGGGTTGAAATCTTTTTACTGGTCACTTACTCTTCAGTTGTTTCCTCAGAGGTTTGCTTGGGTCCAGCCAACGCTGCAGAAAGCACAAACAAAAATCACAAGATTCCAGTGTCAAATTCACTGCTGACCTCAAATATACAGCAATTCTTATTTTATGTCGACAACCAAATATTCCAGAAACAAATCCTGAAATACAGTCTGAAATCAATTGTATTTCCTTTCAGTGAAGTAACTTGCATATTGCCAAGTTATAGATTTATTGCTTCTAAAGAACGCGTTCATCAGGAAGGACAGAGATCTCTGAATAATGCATCTGCCTCCGTCGTCTCTCTGCTGGGTCTCAGACATCATCTCTCCCGAGGCTCGGTTACAAACTGCTGAAGCGTGACTGGACCAGACGCTAAACTCTACTGTGTGTTCCATGTCACCTCCTCAGGGTCACAGCCTGTGTGCATCTGTCCATCCTTCTACCGCTGCAGCATGGGAGAGTGTACCGGGAGCTTATTCTCATTAATGTTTCCTGTGAGCGTGTGTGTGTCTGTATGTCTGTGTCGGTGTGTACATGTATGTGGGAACCTGGTGTAAGAGTGACTGTACCTGATGATAATGTCTGTACCGGGTGCGAGGGTAGCTATACCTGAGGTGTATCTGTGCCTGTACTGTGTGTGTGTGTCTGCACAGGGTGTGTGTGTGTGTGTGTCTGTGCCTGTACTGTGTGTGTGTCTGTACAGAGTGTGTGTGTGTGTGTGTACTGGTGGTGTGTATCTGGACCTGGCTGTCCGTGGAATCGTCAGTGAGCTGCAGTCCAAAATAGTCTCGCTCCGTCAGTTCCAGATGTTTAAAGACTATATCCAACAAGACCTGACCCTGATCTTGCTTCTATACACAGACACACACACAAACAGCAAGAGAGAGAGAGAGAGAAACAGCATGAGTCATTTTTCAGTTAGTTATAGCTACTGACAGTTTAAGCTGTAATGATGCAGGACTCCGGGGCAAACTAAACACTACAGTGCATACTAATGTATACTAATTTATTCAAATGTATGCTAATGTGTGCACTTTGGCTCACTGACCAAAAACGTTGGGAGGGGGGCGAGTATGAGTCCTTCTCAATCTGCTACTCTGACACAATTAATAGGGTCTAAAAGGTTCTGCACGATGTGTACTCTTTAGCTGTAATGACTGTCACTGGTGGCAGAATGAGTCATACTGAAACAGACACAAATCAAAAGGGATCACTTTAATTACGTTATTGCAACCCAAACATGAGCGCCATCAGAAGTATGCTGAGCTGGGATTCCTCCAGCTGGGACCAAATTGCAGCTCCACTGGAGCAGAGACCTTCTCCTGGCCAAGACCACTCCCCCGGTCCTGGCCCGTCATGCTGTCCAGGTACTGGACGAGGCCATGTACTCATGTGACTCCATCAAGCCATCTCAGAACCCAGTATGGTTCTCAGAACCCAGTATGGTTCTAAGAACCCAGTATGGTTCTCAGAACCCAGTATGGTTCTAAGAACCCAGTATGGTTCCAAGAATCCTGGATGGTTCTCAGAACACCCCTTCCTAGCTTTCTGCAGGGTCTTCCCAGTTTGCTGTAAGGTAAGAGGCACTGTGCCCAGCTGTTATCACTGTGGGTAAAGACTGTAATCTGGGCTAAACTGGGCCTGACAACCAGCGTGAGACTGTGAATCTCTAAACCTCGTGAGGAGTGAGAATCAGGTCAGTGCAAACATTTTGCTTATGACACAAGCAAGACGTTTTCAGTTCCACCAGGAATGAATCAGGGATCAATCAGGAGGGTGCATGCGTGTGTGTGTGTGTGTGTGTGTGTGTACTTGCATTAACTCTGAAGGCTTCCACGGTGTTGTCCAGCAGCAGAACGTTACACCGCAGCTGTGAGCTCGGCCGGTCTCGGGCTGCCTCGGTCTCTCCCTCATCGGCGCTTCTGCCAGTAGACAACCTGAAGCGTGCTGTCATCACTGTCCGCACACCGTCTGAGACACACACAAAAACACACCTATCCATTTAGCGCTACTGGCAAAGAGTTTCAGTCAAAAGTGTAACATCCATTTATGCTAGTTCACCTCCAGAGAACATATTCTTCCTCTCTTCCTCTCACACACACATTCTTCCTCTCTCACACACACAGACATTCTTCCTCTCTTTCTCTCACACACATATTCATAGATACTAGCTAATCAAAGCACACCACCAATGCTGCATGCAAGCCATTACACCTGAAGCCTGAGTGTGACGTGTTCTGCCCAGCAATGCCCACACACACCCAGCCCAGCAATGCCCAAACACCCAGCCCAATGATGCCCACACACATAGCCCAACGACACACCCAGCACAACAATGCCCACACACACCCAGCCCAGCAACACCAACACACATAGAAATCAGTCCCAAATTCCCCAAAAGGTTATTTCTTTCCACAATCCCGACCGGGGAGTCGTGCCACCGGATGACACAGCAAGCAGCACCGCCACACACACACACACACTCCAAGCCTTCCTTCATATCCACATAGTGATGTCATCACCCTCTATTTCCCCTTCCCCTTAGACAGACAGACAGACAGACAGACAGACAGGGTCTGACTTGCGCAAGCAGAGTTACAAAGTTGTTTCCAAGAAATCAGCCCATATCTATTCTAGAGCTAATCACTCTTTTGCATCTTGATCATAATCACAATATACTAATCATAAGAAATTATCATAATTTCTTGTCATGCAGCCAAGCAAGCTATAAACATAAACCTAGATGAACATGTTAACATGGAGCGCATTAATATATGAAACAAAATCAGGAATCTACAAAATAAAACACTTCCCCACAGCAGCCTAAGGACATCCACACATACCCACATGTGACATTTGAACACCGTAACGTCACAGTGTTACAGACAGGAGGAGCTTCATGGTGCTGTAACATCGCCACATTACCATAAAATCTTTCATTCATAAGGAGCTGGACCAGACTGGTATACCAAACTAGCCAGCAGAGAAGGATCCTGGGAGAACTGTACTGTACGGTTGAGTTATGGTTGAGTTTCAACCTGTTAAAATCACCATCTGTAGACATTAAATGGCTAAAACTACTCGGTGGGGGGGGGGTGTTATGAGAACCTCTGATTAATCATATATTATACAGCTGCAGATATTATTATTATTATTAAAACACGTTTGGATTAGTAATCCTAATTCCACCATATCTGGTGTTGTGGATTTCGACCCAGGTCACTGTGAACGAGAACAGATTGAGAACAAAGGCGAGTGCCTCAGTCCTGGCTGTCCGTACGGGCCAGGTATTCACGCCAAGCCTCGCGGGCGTGGGGCGCTCCGAGCATGCGTTCAGGGCACAAAGGTCACAGGTCAGCCGCCGCCCTGCTTTTAGTGCGCTGCCCTTTCCAACAACTCAGCCACACCTCCCCAGAGGCCCCTCCCCCCTCTGGAGGTCTGGGGCACAGGGGCAACATGCCAACACTCCAGCAGACACGTGTGTCCACGCCTCTTTCCATCCTGCTCTACTGTAGCAGTGGTAGCGCATACAAACCGCGTAAGATAACAGGTCTCATCTTCCATTTCTCAAAAATGAAAACAAATGCAGTTGGTTTGAAACTGTGATGAGCGGTGCTAACCCGGGCATAAGACGGGCCTAAATGCTTCCTCTTTGACCTGCGTTCACTGAACAACAAAATCTGATTGTTAACAATGCCCAGGATGTAATGGCCAGAGAGGAGAGGTCATAAGTTTCTTCTATTCTAAGTTTCTTCCATTACCACATCAATGCACAGCAGTGCCCTAAGATTGAAACTCTGTCAATAGAGCTGTTTCGATTGTTCTGATTGGGGCTTCCCTTTCAAAATAACACAATTAATATACATAACGACCCGGTCCAGCCGCGCAGTCCCCAGTGTGTAGTCTAATCGGTTAACGTGCTTCTCTGGCAACGGCAAAGCTTTCTGCTGGCCTCGAAAGCGTTAGCTGGACAGAGGGCCAAAGGCTAATCTCCTAATCTCCTAATTTCACCTGCTATGCTTACTCAGGTACGCCAGCAATCACGCCACATCTGTATTATATTTATGTCTGTGTGTGTGTGCGCAACATTTCTCTTTTGTGAAAATTCCCCCAGATACTGTGACAAGCCACAGTCACACGCACATAAAATCCCCATCTCCCCCCCCACCACGCACACACACACAGTGATATACTGAGGAGTGCTCTCTGAAGTTCCCTGGGCACATGCTCTTTCCTTCTCAGGGAAGGGACAGATCCAGCTCTGATTTAACCAGCTGGTTAAACCCATCACATACCACCATATTCCTTCATTCATACACTAGATCACAGTAAATTGTTCTCAGACGCCCCCAGGGTCACTGCATATGCACCTGTCCACCGACTCCAAGCACAAGGGAAGAATTCACACTTCCTGTCTGCCCAGCAGGAGCGCGGGACAATATAACGCAACGATGCGCTGGCTGAGCCATCGATTAAATCGACGCAGAGAAAAAAAAAGAAAGGCGGGGGGGAGGGGGGGCGAATGACAAAAATCAGCTTTCTAGTTGAAAATGTTCATACTAGTGCCGCTGATATGACGCGAGAGGCAACGGGACAGGTGCCGCGGAAGAGCGCGCACCTAGGCACGAACAAATGGAGGAACCGAGATGATGTCATCGATTCATCTGAAAGATGCGTGCTGTCCAAACATAATTAAACAAGCGTCCCGGGCCCATTTGCATCAATAAAGAGCCAGTATGCATCTGATCGGTGCGATTGTGCCTCTTTTGGCACGCGAGAACAGATTACGGTTACGTAATGTAGAGGCTGGGTGAGTGTGCTATATGACAGGACAGGAGTAGTTATCTAGAACGTTTAAGACGCTGTGATATGACATAACGTTTACATGTGCGCATACAGAAAAGAAAACGGACGCTCGAACACAGGTAGCCATCACTGACAGAACCGTCTGAGTGATGGCCAATACACATCAACAAACGACATCGCCGACACGGCGGCCGAGGCTAACGATGTGTTAGACTACGTGAATGCTGCTTTACCGCACAAAACCTTCCCACAAAAAGAAAATGTAGTGTACAATGCCAAGATAACAAATGCAAATGGTGGTTAGCTAGAGTAAGGTAACAGGTAACATCCCGGCAAGCGTGTTAACCTAGCTATCAGAATGGGTTATGGGAGAAGTAACGTTACCTATATGACTAGAAAGGTATCTGGTCCACTATATCTAGTAATAGTCTACACCTCCGCTGGTGCACCTTGCAATTCGGGGGAAATGAAGCGTGCACTGGCCGGATTGGTTGCTATGCAAAATTGTCAGAGAACGGGATTCATGCAAATGTATTGAGCGCGACACATCCGCAAACATGGAACAGGGCTTACCGTCATATACAGGTCCGAGAGAGTCCAGATGATGGAAGATGGTGATGATGATGATGTTGTATAAAAGGATAGAGGAACGCCGGAGGGAAAGAAGGACACGCGCTATCGTTCATCCGCTGCAAAACCAAGAAAACCACATTGCGCTCGCGGACAAGGCCAGCGGTTTTTACACATGCTGGGGCCTTCTTCACACCTCGAGAAAGCGAATGATAACCCCACGGGGGAGAAATAACTCGTCAGAGAGAGATAGTCTTCCTCCACGATAGAGTCTTTTCTCAGCAGTAATTCATGCGACGATCATCTCTGTTCGTCGTCACATGTGTTCCGTTCATTGTCGCGCGACCTTATTTTTTTGTTGCCTACGGCATTTGGGCCGGTTCACGAGCTACCATTCTGCCATATATTCTTGCACAACTGCAGCGGCTGCTACCCAGCATAGCAACGTGCAGCGTTAACATGGCGCAAATGTACCGCACGCCCACATTCTCATAGGTCTACGAACGGGGGCGGGGTCATTGATGGAGGTGTGGTATCAACAATATCAATCTTTGCATCTCTCTCTTTCTCTGTCTAGAAGTTGTCTATTGAAAGGAGAATGTGACGATACTGCACTCTGCGACAGTCTTAAATAAGGAATAAAGTTTTGCCATGTCTAATATTTGTCCCTTTACTCCAATTCTGCAGGACCACAAAACTTCAGGTTTCGTGATTTATGTTTTAACATACCCGAGATCAGCCCACCCACAAACAGGGCTTTATAAGTTGTTTAGTTAAATGTGAATGTTCAGAGATGGAAACCCGAGGCTACAATAACAGAACATCTTTGTAGCATACTGTCACGCTTCTTCGCTTAGGATAGCTGTTCGTGCCGGTATACGTCTGCTGCTCTCGGCTGTGGTGGAAAGCGGGCGTAATCGCCACAGAATACAGTTCAATTAAACAATGAACAAATCGTTATTTAAAATATCGGCGTACACAGAAACGAGATTTATTTATGTTTATATATGTATTTCAGAACGCCTGGCTCTTTTCCCCCACAAACTGTTTCAGAAATGTTAGACACACATCTCTTTTTTAAAAAAACAAAACACTTGGGATCACTTGATTTTCAAATAACTTTAATATATTTTAAAGCTTTCGTGATGATCAAATTACTAAATTACTTAAACCCAACACAACCCCCCTAATATTAATTATATTGGCAACAGCACCATCTGATGGATTTTCTGTGCGTGACACATTGTGTAAATGCAGCCCTATTGTTTAAATAGAGGAACAATTTCAGGCCACAACTTATGATTTTGCTTCTGGGTTTGAAGGTCCAACAGAAGAGTCTTTAAAAATTCGTCACAGTTTATGGGTCTATCATATTCTGACCTTTCCAGCAGAGTGAGCATTTCAGACCACCATGATGATGTCATAGTGATTTCTGGCGGTGGTACAGAAAAGAGGAGAGAATTCTGGGAGAAGCCTGGTAGTTACTAGGCAACCATTCTTA
The DNA here is from genome assembly GCA_020368025.1 of Brachyhypopomus occidentalis. NCBI lineage: Eukaryota > Metazoa > Chordata > Actinopteri > Gymnotiformes > Hypopomidae > Brachyhypopomus > Brachyhypopomus occidentalis. The sequence continues at coordinate 715,714 of JAGXOD010000040.1, read as the reverse complement.
CCTAAGATGTTCTGTAGGGGGTTAGTGAGAGCTTTAGAGCACATCATCTAAACAAATCCCGTTGCTAGAATTCTGCATCCAAATTACATAGTTTGAAAATGATTAAGGAACAGTAATTGCTATTGTTTCTACAGTAATCATGCTAATAGGTTTTATGGCAAATTTAAAGAAATCTATTTGTCAGTGTTAATGCTTTAAGGATGTAGCTATATATGTAAAATACCAAAGAGGCATCTAAAACATTAATGAGTTCATGATTAAACCTGTTTTAAACGAATCCTTACTTGAACACAATGCTTATTCAAAGTTATCAAGTAAGAGATTCGAGACTCCAATCATCACTCAACCACCGGCAGCTCTCCTACATGTGAGCTCCCCACTTCCTACATAGATAGAAAAAAACTTGAACCAACTTAACCAATTTAAACTTCACTAATTATAGTTATAAAATGTACTATACACATTCTGGAAGAGCAACTATTATTAGGTTGCGTGATCTTAGATTTTCTTTCGACGTGTAAAGTCGGTACATCTAGTTTCCTTTTAAACCAACCAGCATTAACGCTGGAATGGCCCATGTATACCAGAGGGATGTCCGTGTTGACACTTCATACAGTTCTTTATTATTCTAGCTAAAACGACTATCGGAAGCCCATTCTGAGCAATCGTGGTGTGTTTAACTATAGTCCTACTAATTGTGTAACTGTAAACCACTCAAAGGAAGAAATATGTTTGTCGGTGAAGTTAATAATCTCCCCCTCAGTGTACATTTCGGTAAATTTTAGCTGCTGTTGAGGTGTAAGGAACTGAAACAGTTTTAGCGGATGAAGATCATGTTGGTTTCTCCGCGCTCGCACCGACGTTGAACAGTGCAACAAACGAACTGTGCAAACGACTCCGTTTGCGTTTCCTCTGTAATGTCGGCTGTATCATTTGCTGACAGGGACTTTCTTATTCGCATATGGTGTCTGCGCGTTAAACGGTAATGTATCTTTATTATGTATATTATCAATCATTGTGTTGACAGTTGCCTTGGCATCAAAATATCTTTGAAAAACCTATAAAACAGCATTTTACTTGCGCGTGTGGGTCGGTGCTATGGGTTTATATACATAGAATTCAATAGTTCGACCTTTAATAGATTTGCGGAATCATTTTGTTCTTATCACAAAGAAACTGAATGGTTCAATAAGCGAGGAAACCTCGCGAAGGGCGTTTCAGTAGACCGACAGAAGCTACCGAGACATTTCTTCCTCTCTTGGTGAAGAGACGCTGTTGTTTTGTGAAGGCAGTAGCACTGTCTTGTTCTCGATTGTAAACAAAGTGTCCTTAATCGATGCTTTCTTCTAGCAGACTAGCCAGTGTACAAAAGCGGGAATATATGGAGGACTTAACAATGGGCAGTTGGTACAAAATAAGACAAACTTATACGCCAACGGAGGTTTCCATATGGCTGGCCAGTGAACAATTTGAACAGACTTGTTAATCTGAAAAAGCGTGCTGTAGTATGCGCGAGCACAAAGTGATGCCGGTGTGAACAGGTGAGTTCACTTCACACAACGATGTCGGTGTAAAGTCAAATGTTATTAGCAAAACTGTAGCTGACTCGGAGGATTTTCAAACGGCTCGGTCTGGATTCAATCAAGTTCAGTACCTGTTCACCCGTTGTCTGTGTGTTTATTTACTGTACGTTTTTTTGTACATTGAAAATTAGATTCCCAGCAACCGCCTGCGCGCCAAACTCCACTCGAATGTTTTTACTCTACATTTTGTTGGTCGATTAAATTCCAGGACAATGACTGTATTATCAGAGCTATGACATTGGCTGAGGTGCCAAATCGTACTGGTAGCGGCGGCAGCTGGTTAGCTCTGAAAATCCCCTTCTTTTCTCCAGCCTGTAGGAGTGATCTGCTATTTTAAAACCATGCAACACCGAGCGCCTAATTGAAAGCCAGTTAGTCATAATACAGAGGATAACTCCGTGTACCTTTTTAATGCAGTGGTAGAAGTGGAGTGTGAGGGGGTGGACTCTCTCCAAGACGGGTACACACAAGGAGGAAACTGTGGACTTCCCAGTGTTGTACCCTCACAGGAAGGAGCAGCGCTTTGGTTGGACCACGACTCCTGTCGGACCTGTTGAGGCCTCTCAGTGTGAGCGGGTTCTTTGCCCGCCGTGTTATGCTGCTGTTTGATATTTTTTGTGCTGAAAGAGGGAAGTGAGAATGCGACTCTTGAAATTGCACAGGTAGAGCTCTGTATGCTCTGAGCTATGAGACGCAAAGAACCAAGTTAAGAGAAAAAAAAACATCCATTACTTTTGTTGGATGATGAGGCATAGAACAGGAGTAATACAGTATCTGGGTTAATTGGCCAAGAACAAGTCTGCATTTGCCTCCATACGTTTGAGATGCTAAGTAGTAATTGTAGTAAATCCATGGGTCTGGCCAGTGGGTTGTGTTTGTGGGTGGGGTCAGGCCAGTGGGCCATGAATGCGGGTGTGGTCATTATACCCTGTGAGTGTATAATGCTTTTCTTTGAAGGTCTCCAAGGGCTTCCTTCAGCACTTCTGAGAGCGGGTTGCTCTCCAAAGCCATTATGGTGCCTGTGTATTCATTTACTAACCATTTGGATAGTTAGTTATGTTTGTACTCATTTCTTTCCCCATTTCTGTGTGTGTGTGTGTGTGTGTATGCACGTCTCCACTCAGGCAACAGCAGTCAACCTTACACCAATTCTCTTCTCTGTGGTGCAGGTGTAGCGGTCTCCATGGCGACCAGTGCTGTTCCCGGGGACAACCTACCCACCTATAAACTGGTGGTGGTGGGCGATGGGGGTGTGGGAAAGAGTGCCCTGACCATCCAGTTCTTTCAGAAGATCTTTGTCCCAGACTATGACCCCACCATTGAGGACTCCTATCTCAAACACACGGAGATAGATGGTCACTGGGCCATCCTGGACGGTACCTGAATTTAACTTGTCCATTTTCATTGCACGAGTGTGTTTGGATTGAATTGGCATGGAAGTAGAACTGTGTGTGTGTGTGTGTTTCTGAGAATCTTCCTTACCCTGGTCATGTGTGCTTGTGCTTGCTCTGATGACTCCCTGCAGGTGTGTGTGTTTGTGTGAGTGTAGGTGTTTTTGTTTATTTGTGCATGCGAGTGTCATCCTTATTTTGTTCCTGCATGGTTGTTTTAACTCTGAAGACTGCGTAAATGTTTATTGTTTGGTGTTGCACTAACCTTTGTTTGCTATAGTACTTATGCTCATTTTGCATTGCATCCTGCTTTCAGCATTGATTCATGTATTTAGCAGCATTCTAGTTCAGCAGAATATTTGACTGGAACGTGCTGTACTGTCTAGGATACATTCAATGAGTAGATGACAAAGCACTTTTGTAAGTCGCTCTGCATAAGAGCACCTGCTAAATTCTGAAACATAAAGGATTGTGTCCATGTGTTTGTGTGTGTGTGTGTTTGTGACTGGGCTTACTCTGCGGACATTGTGTGTGTGTTATTTGTGTGCATGTTGTGGTGTGCATCTTTGGGAATGTAATCCTTACTTGGTTCATGGGTGGCTGTGCTAACTCTGAGGACACTGTGTGTTTGGGTGTGTATGCACGTGTATGCTTATCTGTGTGTGTGTGTGTGTGTGTGTGTAGTTCTGGACACAGCAGGCCAGGAGGAGTTCAGTGCGATGAGAGAGCAGTACATGCGCACTGGAGATGGGTTCCTTATTGTGTTCTCAGTGACAGACAAAGCCAGCTTCGCACACGTGGACCGCTTTCATCAGCTCATCCTGAGGGTTAAAGACAGGTCTGAGAACAGCCACTTATTCTTCCATTTATTTCATCAGCTCATACTGAGGGTTAAAGACAGGTCTGTGAACAGCCACACTCCCACGCACTGGTCCATTCATTCTGTCAGACAATCCTTGTCTGGTTAGTTAATATATTAAGTTATGGTGTAATAATGTTTAAATGCAAGAGCCATTCATGTTTGTGGTGTGTGTGTGTGTGTGTGTAGAGAGTCCTTCCCCATGGTGCTGGTTGCTAATAAAGTGGACCTGGTGCATTTGCGGAAGATTACGAGTGAGCAGGGATGGGAGATGGCCACGAAGCACAGTGTGAGAATACACACACACACAAGCATACACTTGCCCACATTCACACACACACACTTACCACACACACACATAGACTTACCACACACACACCCCCACACTGCACTAACACACACTCACACACCACATACTCTCCAATTTCTGCTTTCTGTGTGTTAGCTGATTTTCTTTCTTTTTTGCTTTCTTTCCATAGATAACATACATAGAAACAAGTGCCAAGGATCCACCCATGAATGTGGATAAAGCATTTCATGAGCTTGTGAGAGTGATTCGGTGAGTTGAATCAAGCAGCAGTGATTGACTGATGTGCTGATTGAGTCATTCAGTTCCCAATGCTGGCAGTTGCATGGCAGAAGTGAAAGGAACAGCACACCCTACTACACATATATAAATGTACTGCATTAAAAATGTTGCTCCATTGTTGGGCATTATACAGATCCTTTATGTAGTGATACTTTAACATAGAGAATTCCCTGATGATGGACAATGTAACCAAAACGTAGAATACACTTGGAAAAGCAACCCACTACCCAGGTTGATTCTTACATAACACGAGAAGGGATCGTTAAACGCTAAAAGGACATGCCAAAATAGGTCTATTGAAAGTCGTTTAATTATACACAACCCCTTATCCCAATGTGCAATAAGTAAATTCATATATATGGCAAAGAACTATAAACACATAACACATTCGGGCATCATACAAAACAGAAACATTTTGGCAAGGAGTGAATAATCCGAAGTGCAGCATAAGAGGCACGGCTGCCTCGATAACACCAAGCGCTCACCCCAGGCGTCCACAAACCATCGCTTAACGAGCGTCCGTATGCAAGAGTCCCACGCTCTGCAGCGTCACTCCACGAATGCCATTGGTTTTTTGCTGTTAGCCTATCTCTTTTCTCCTTCTGCTTCCATTAATTACAATCCTTCTATCCATGATCAATTTCTAGAATGGAATGGGGAGGAGTCCAACAAAACACAATGAAAATGGTGCCCCCTGTGCAACCGTCACATACTAATATATATAAGTGGAGGAGTAGTGTGCAGGTGTACAGTACTGTAGGGGAGCTCAGCTCTACTGCATGGAGTGGCAGGGATGGATTCACTACATAGTACGTGCAGGGTCAGAGTTAGGGTCAGGGTCAAGGTTGGGGTGGGTTGGACATTAGAACGTATGACAATTAGTTGCGTGACACTTGGTCAGAGTGACGGGTTGATCAGCCCAAGGGTGAATTATGATCCAACAGTCTGGGTCTCGCATATGTGAATAGGGAGAGCACTGTGCTTAAGATATCTCTTCCCTCTCTTCCTCTCTCCATCTGTCTCTCTCTTTAATCTTTCCTTCTGTCTTCCTCTTCTTCTGTCCATCTGTCTCTTTTCCTTTCTGTCTGCCTCTCTTTTTCTCTGTATCTCTCTTTCTGTCTGTGTCCCTCGCTGTCTGTCTCTTTATCTGTCTTTCTCTCTCTCCACAGGCAGCAGGTTCCAGAGAAGACCCAGAAGAAGAAGACCAGATGGAGGGCAGACAGGCGTTCAGGCTCAGCCAGGCTTCACTGTGTCTTACTCTGACTGTTTATTTCTCTCTCTCTCTCTCTAATACTCTCTCTCTCTCTCTCTCTCTCTCTCTCTCTCTCTCTGTGTATCTGCCTGTCTCCCTATTTCTCTGGGCACGTCAGTGACGCGATGATGGCTCAGACTGTTAACACACGTTCACACTCAAGCAAAACCCACGCTACCCTCTTGATCTAATATTACTGCACACACTGAGAATGCATACCAGGGTTAGGGCCAGCTCCACTTAAAGCCATCCAGTCAAGGCGGCGGCGTCTCTGTCACTCTCTTTAGGGAGTCTCGGCCCACCATGTGGTCATGAGTCATAGCAGTGTTCTGTAGGTCATAGCAGTGTTCTCTATACCATAATTGTGTGCTATAAGTCATAATAGTATTCTATAAGTCATAATAGTGTTCCATAGACAATTATAGTGTTCTGTAAGTCATAATAGTGTTCTGTAGGTCCTGTTGACTTTATTTCTGCTTCTTTCTGCTTGTGGTTATAGCTGTGCATGTGTGTAGAGATGTATTTGGTCAAGTTCAGGCAATTTTTTCATCTCTGACACTGGCTGTTCAATACCTGGTGTGCAGGAAACAAGCTGGCCTTCTCAGACACCAACTTGAAACAATGTCCCCAACGAGGCCTTGTTTTTGTACGCGTTTGTACCCTTGTGTTCATCCTGGCGTCGGGAAAGTCATCCTGTACATCCTCAACACGGGGAACCAATCAGGCGTGTAACGGAGCTGACCCGTCACGCACAGAGACGAAGTGGAAGGTTCCGTAGGCTGTGCGCGCAGAGATGGAGGGGACGTCTCCATTCCTTCCAACGGCGTCTGCTCAGGAACGCAGAGTTCTGCACAAGCCGCTGCTCTTTTTAAAGCCATCGTGTCTGTTCCGCTTCACGTTTCTTCGTCTTGGATCCAGCGCTGATGGGAGTGTTCTTTGTGCTAATGAGGGTGATCTTTGTGCTAATGGGAGTGTACTGTGCGCTAATGAGAGTGATCGTTGTGCTAATGAGAGCCTTTCATGTTCCGTGCATGCGTATGTTATAGGAGAGGAGACTCAGCAGGACAGTATTGACAACTTTATGCCAGGATTTGTGGCTCTGTTTCAAGACAATATTAATGCGTGGTGTTGCTGTAGCACAGCATAGAGGTCATGCTCTCCATACCGAGCTGGATGGGATACGCTTGGTTTTGTTTTTTTTTTTATATAGAAAAAGTGTTTATTTGGCTATCCATGTGCAAACCTCAGAAATAGCACATCCAGGCCAATATCAGTTTCACTAGAAAAAATTATTTGTTTAACCGTTTGTGCTAAAATTGGTTATATCTGGGGGATAAACATATTTGCAATATGAAGTGAGTATATGTTTATTGTATATGTTTACCATGTTTCACAACATTTCTAGCAGGTTCTGTCCCCTGATGAGATGTCCACCAAATTGGACAAGTACTAGTCAAACATCGTTATTAAGCCTGCCATCACAGCTACCCATCCTGAGCTGTTTCTCTTCTCCTGATCCTTCTTCCTTTCACTCTTCTTCTCTTCGTCTTTCCATTCCTTTGTGCTCATCGGATTCACAGCAGGTCGCAAACTTTGAAGACGCAATTCAACAACAGCATCCAAAACAGGATGTGCTCAACTATCTAACACTAAACTAATACACGCAGCAGTGGTTAACATGAGCTCAAGATCTGTCCCACAGCTCCAGGTCACTCAGTTAACCCCGGTAACAGTCCTGCTAAAACTCTTCCCTTACGGTAATAACCCTCGTACATCCAGAGGACCAAGGCCTTGTTTCATTTCATCTGTTCAAACACAGTGGAGGAACAGGCCTCCATGTTCAGCCGGTTCAGTACCATAACTTATCTCACTGTGCTAAAGTGCACTGATGGAACATTTGCTGAGTCATCTTTCTGTGTGTCCGTGAAGGGCGCATTGCAACATGTAGTTTGTCATTGCACTGTAATGGTTTTCTTCTTAATTTTTTTGTTTTGTTTGGCTCACAAGCATTGTCACTTTATTTAAACAAGTTTAGACTTGTAAAATTATGGAAGAAGTGTCTTGTATACATGGGGGGGGGTTGAATGTAAAGAACCATGTTAACCACTTGTTGCCGTTTGTGTTCAGTCAGTAAATCAAGTCGGAGTGATGACGTGAACACTGGTCTCTGTCACTCTGCCCCTGAGACGTATCTTATCTCATTAATCACTGCCCCGCCCCTTTATGTTTTGATTTGAGGACAGAATGTTAATGCGCTGTATTTGCAATTACATCAGAAGCCTACTGCAAGACATCTGGCATATAGCTGAATCTAGTAACCTTTTTGCTACTGTTTTTCTACTTAAGTAATTTATTATTAATTATTTTTGTGTTCTGTTACTGTATTTGTATTAAGAGGATAAATACAAGCATGGACTATGAATTCCTCTGTGAAAAAAGGAAGGTTTTTGCAAAAAAAAAAAACGATTGTAAGAATTATTGTTGTCGAGAATAAAAGGCTTTGTGACTTAAAGAAAGAAACGTGATTTTTTAAATTTCTGGTTATTGATAATATTGGGAGGGGGGAAGTTAAACTAAAATGATGGCGTCCGTCTGGTTAGCTGCCATCCTTCAGCTGATTAGCTACCAGCTTCTATACGCTGACATGAAAACAATAGAGACGCACCATGGATAACGATGGGTCGGTTTACGATATTTCGGTTTTACGATACCTTCAGCAGATCGTATTTTCTACATTATATTTCAGGAATTGTCACAATTATGCACATTGCTCTCTCATATATTTATATTCAACACTGTTATAAAACGGGCTTGTGTTAAATCTGTAGGCTAATGTAAGGTTAATCTAATGTTTTTACTACGACATAGGCTACGACAGGCTGGGCTAGCCTATGATTTGCAGTAATCTATTATGACTCCTCGGTTTGCAGTACCGTCGCGTTACGATGGGACTGTCGGAACGCAACATCCTGGTAATCCGAGGCGCATCTGTATAAAGCAGATCTGCTTGTTTTCATGTTTTTCATCTCTAAAGGTCATTTAGTATTTGAAACAAATTAAAGGTCAATTGGTATATGAAACAAAGTATAGGTCATCGTCTAAATGAAACTAATTTAAATGTGAAATAAAGGCCTATTCGATCCTTCCTGATTCTTTTTTATTGATCTGTTCGTTATAATGGCAGTACATCCAACAAAGGAGAAATAAATAGTTGGACATAATTCAAATCTGTCGTAGTATTGGCAATAAACAGTAATAAATCTAACAAATAATAAATCCCAACCATAAGATGCACTGGGAAACATCCATATGTTCTTCAAGAAATAATGTTTCATGAAAGTTTTCAATCCATATCGGAATTACGGGGTTATTAGACATACCAGAATGTCATGCAGGACGAGTCCTCCCTCTACTTCATATAGATAAAGAAATAATTGGGTTGTTGTATTTTTTTGCCTTTTTCGCTGAAATGGTTGTGATGGTCAAGACCCTTATTTTAAATCAAATACTCGACAGGCCACAGCACTTTATGTTTACATGGCACTCAACTGTTCGGTTCAGGTTGATGGACATTTTTGCATAGATCTCGAAAAAGTAATTTTAATAACTTGTGATAAAAATTCTGATGTCCGATTCCTCACAAGAGCTGTACTAATATATAGTTTTACTGCATTTAATAACACATTCATCCACATGATGGCATTGTTGGACAAGCATACCGTTCTTGTCACCCCCCCCTCCCCCCAACAGCTTTGGAGATTGTACCTCCAACTCAGCTTTCTAAGTGAAGCAAATTAAATATCAAGGGCTTTAAAAACAACATTGTATTCTTCTGTTTGGCCTCTTATGAAAGCATCATCAGCCTCAGACCCAAATACAAGACAATATAGACCCTAATTTTGTATATTGAAGTTACATCCCTTTTTTTGCTTTGGTTATATCGATGTATTACAGTATATACAGCATGTATTGCAGAACTGTTCATGCAAAAACTGTGTATTTTACTTTGTGTGTAACTGTGTTTTACTTTATGGTGTAAATATTCTGAATATGCATAAATGTTCATATACATGTGAATTTACATGTATATGTGAATATTATGACAGACCTTGAACATGTGGTAGTAGTGTTTTCCATTTGTCATCAATGTGTGTCATATAGGAAAGGCTGTTCATCTGATATTTGTATATTGAGTTTGAATGCAAAAATACATTTCAACTTTGGCAAGTTGTTGTGTATGTTGCTTTGGCTGCTGTTTGTTAGGTTTTTACAAAAGGAGACATCCTTTCAGAAACTCTGCAGTCTTAGTGAATGCAGAAACCTGCAAACGCAGCCAGTCCATCAATATAGTTAAGGTGATCAGGGTGAGATGTATACTCTGTCCAACCCGCTCACTAAGACTCTACATACAAGAGCTTTGAATCATTCAAGAAATATTTATATTGTCGCTTTAACGAGGCAACCATTGCTCTGTGACTCAGCACTTATAATATATTGCATAATGTCTGATTATCTGTGACTTTTACTGCTGAGAAATTAAAGCCGCTTCTTGTACTGTTATTACAGAACAGGCTTTTCTCTTATAATTTATTCTAGACTTATGTAATGTGCTATGCAGGGTAGTGGATAGAGGTTTGAGGATAGGGAGTAGAATTAAGATGTATGTTGTAGGGGGTATGGGGTAGCAGTTTAAGAAGTAGAATAAGAAGTATACGAAGAGGAAATGAATGTCAAGTAAAGTAAGTTGTTGCTAAAGTTGTTAAATTAGGGTGTCTTTGTCTCCTGTAGGTGTGTCTCTGTGTGTTTCAGTATTGTCATTCACTGCCCCTTTGTTGGTGGCAGGCGAAGATTTATCATGCTGCTAATGCTATTAGTACTGCTAATAATAACAGTAGTAGTAATACAGGTAAAACTGTGCGCGTGTGCTTGTCGGTCTGTATTTCTGATATGATCTGATATGGTCACTTGATGTCCCTCAGACTGTAGACATACATCACTGCCCAGTGTGCTAAACGGCAGTTTCTCCTCATCAAGAACACTTTCAAATATGTGAATATGTGACTCATTTTAGAATTTAGCTCTAATCTGAGAAATTTTGTTCGTTCAGTTAGGAGGTGAAGCTCTGTCTTGATCTTCCTGTCCTGACACTGTTGGCACAGTCTCTGCTATTGGGGACATATCTGCTGGTCTCTGTGGCCAGGTTCTGGTTCTATCCTTAGTACAGGGAGGACCTCTGTTTGCTTAGTTAATCTTCCATGGGGTACTGTTGGATTGGGGACAGACAACAATCCATTTGACTCTGGTTCCCAATAAGTGATATGTTTTTTTTTACTTGTTTTGTAATTTGGGTGATTCTGATTGGGTTTGTTCTTGAGTGTGTGTAGTGTTAGTATGTGTGTTAGTGTAATGTTAGTTAGTGCAGATCTGTGTTCCAGGACCAGCTGAGTAAAGGGAATGTTCTCTTTGCTCAACTCTCTCTCTCTGTTCTCTCTTTATGTGTGTCTCTCTCTCACTGTCCTCTCTCTCTCTCTCTGACTCTCAGTTCTCTCTATATGTGTCTCCTTCTCTCACTGAGTTCTCTCTGTGTGTGATTCTTTCTGTTCTCTCAGTGTCTCTCTCTCACACTGTGTTCTCTGTATGTGACTCTCTCTCTTTCTGTTCTCTCTATGTGTCTCAGTGTGTTCTCTCTCTGTGTGTGACTCTCTATCTTTGTCTCTCTACGTGTATCTCTGTCTCTCTCCCAGCAGCTACACCATTTATCAAACAAGATGGAGGAATAAAACATCCCTAGCACTCCTCTGGAGGCAGGGTACAGAGGCGGCGTGTAGTCCACTCATCCACATTACATGATTGAATATTGTCTCCTTTTGTCTTAGCTAAGGCTCTTTGGACATGCGACTGTGTAAGGACAATTGTGGAATGGTGTCATTGAAGTCTGTGAGCAAAAACCTCAGTTCATTCTTTTCCTAACAAAGAATTGCAGCGGATATGAATGGTAGCTGATGAAGCACTGCCATCTAAAACCAGTAAGTGGTGTGGAAAGAACACCACACGTGTCTTTAGACACACGTGTGTACAACAACATATACACACAAAGCAAGGACATGTACCTGCACACCTGCATGCATACACATGCACATATACACTCATGTCCAAAATACCCACACACAACAGATGCACACAACAGCACATACCCTGACCCTAACTAATTATTCAGGTTCTTCTATACTATGGTGGGAACACTCCAAGGTGGGTTCATTAGCAGCATGACTATAGTTCCGTGTCTCCTTTATATGCTATATAGTGTTGACATTCACACACAGACCCTGAGACCAGCAGCAATGCACATGTCTGGAAAACAGGTGAAACATGTCACGATATCTTCATTTCCACCTCCACTGTCACTGTCCCTGTCCGAACAGGCCTGCTCTTATTTCTGTGCCTCATAACATCACACTACATGGTGTATTTAGCCATTACCTCAGAGCCAATTCACAGCACTGCCGAGGCAGCGCAGCCCTACTGATGTCGTTCTTACTGAGACGCAAACATTAGCCGTCCTCAGTTCTGTGCTGGATGCAGCACTGGGCCTCGGAGAGGCTGACAGATATCCAGTGTGTGCTTGTGTGTAAAGTGTGTTCATGCTTTTACTTAACGCTTTTCTTAACGCTCCACAGATCCCGTTGCGCATGGAGGAGGTCGAATGAGTGCTGTGTGGAGGAGGTGGGATATTTACCCCTCACTGACATGCACTTCAGGAGGTGGGGTAATTGCCCCTCACTGACACTCCAGGAGGTGGGATTTTTGCCCCTCACTGACACTCCAGGAGGTGGGGTATTACCCTCCATAGTGTTAAAATCATCTTCAATAAGGATAAAAGGATTCAGAGAAATGCGTGATGATCCCAGCTCGTACCAACTGGCACAAACCCACCTATCTGATTGACCCAAGCTGTTACAAACCAGATCGACTGGCCAAAACTGGTATAAACCAGACTGACAGTCCCAAACTGTTATAAACCAGACTGACAGACCCAAACTGGAATAAATCAGATTGACAGACTCAAACTGGTATAAATCACTGCTGAGTTTCCCCCAAACAATTAATTAGCAAATGACCTAACAAAAGACATGAGAAACATACAAGAGAATTATGTATTTCCAAAATGCCTTCATAATCCGAAATTGATTAAGTCGGTTTTAAATGACTTCTCCCTTGACTCTTTGACCCTTGGAACACTAAGTGAATTGATTTCCCCCTGTAAAATATACACCATGTCTACACATTTACAGTTAAAAAAAAAAAAGTAACATAAATAAAACATAAAAATGAAGAAGAACCAGGAGCCCGGCAGTGGGTCCACGGGGTGTGAGCGCATCGTCCGCTAGGGCGGAATTTCTGCAACCTCAAAGCAGTCTGAACATCAAGGATAAAGGCCACAATTAAGTTATATGAAACACATGCATCTGCAACGACTCGAAGCTTTGAATGATCTCTCTGACATCTCCGATATCCGTATTTTTCCTCTGCACCCTCTGACATTGGTGAAGCAGCAAATGTGGCGTGCATGTGAGCTAGCGTGCCACCCTGTTAAACCTGCTGCTGTGCTGAATCATTTATGGGTTTCCAGTTTTCCCACCACTCATTATGCTGAGTGTATATAACAGGCCATGCCTTGCTGGGGAAAAGCAAAAGCCAGATCCATCACATCTTTGCCTCTCTGTGAAAATATGCAAGTGTTGACCAGGGTGACCAGACGTCCTCTTTTACCCGAACATGTCCCCTTTTTGAGACTTAAAAAAATGTTCAGGCGGAATTTCTCAAACGTCTCAGATTTTGATTTACTAGAGCTTACATAGAATTTCGTTCGTTTTGTTCACAAACTAGTCACGCACTCCCCTAATCCATCAGGTTTGCTTGAGAGAGAATGGGGAGTGGTGAATTAGCCTAAAATTCACCACACATTTCAGATTTGGTCACCCAATTGTTGATTTTTTCTGACGTGTTTGTTAGAATTAACCAGTGTTTTCACATCCATGTCAAATGAGTCCATCCCATTAATTTCCCTCCCAGATTGTTCTCAGGCGTCAGACTCTGGTCACCTATAGAACACAGAAGAGGAAAAATAAGGGAAAAAAAGACTGTTCAAAAAGAAGAGAAAATCATTTGTGGATAGTAGCCTAGACTGAAAAGCCTTGAAAAACCAAACCAAACAGAAAGGTGCAGCAGGTGTGAAATGACTCAGCTACAGACAGGAACCATCATTAGCCTTCGGATGGCGTTATAGTGCCCTGTGGTAAAGTGGGCGTCTGTCTAAAGCAATTCTGCAGAAAGCAGACAGTGTGCAGGTATTCCAGCGAGAAAACATTTTATTTTCAACACTTTTCATGAGTCCACAGCTTTAACAATCTTATGTTTAGTTTACTGGCATTCGAAATCGCACCCGCTCAATCCCCTCCATCCCCTCACCCCCACAATTCCCGCGGTAAAAACCATTAGGAAATGACAGGTTAGTAGATAATGTATACGCACAGTGTAACATTCAATAGATGGTTATCACAAGTCTAAACCTCCACATAACCAAGTATGATTAACATGTCAGTGCACTATACAATAATACTCATTTTACACATGCTGTTACACATAAACATAACCAACGCTTATTTCGTTTCCCCCTCCTTCCGTCCAGATAGAACGACCCCGAGCTTTTGCGCGCCGCTTGCACGTGCTTGTTACTTGCTAAACGATGCGGGAACTCGAGTAAGTACGTGTTTCTGTCCTTTTATTAACTTCATAATCGTGGACGCGTTACCAGGTCTGTTTGGGTGCTTCAGAGGAATGCCTTGAGCTACGCATATTACGTTCGTTTTCTCCGTTTATTATTGGAGTCTGTCGCGCGACTAGTGATGACGCCGTTTAGCAACGTGGGCCAGTACTGTATTGCCATGTGACTTCAAAGGACACGCTGGGGTTTGAATTCGAGTTGTATAAATTATTTCAGGCCGTTTAGTTTAGTGAACGAAACATGTACATCCCCAAACAGCAGGTGACTCGCATATGTCACATATACCACTGCTTTGCTGAAAAATGATACCGTAGCGTTTATCGTCAGCAGACTATATCGATATGTGCTACTCGACAAATGCAACATTATCGGTTCACATTTCCAGGTGTGTGTTTCCCATAAAATATAGCCTTTATCAGTTTATGATGCATTTTAATTACAAAATCAAGTACCTGTGCTGTATGGACAAGGGAAACATGGATTTATACTCCATTATAACTTCCAAGTGTAGCATATCTCGATAGACTAGTATCCCTTATCAAACAATACTTCCAGAGCAGAGCCATATTTTTTTTCACATCACTACTTACTTGCAGTGACATTCACAAAATCTAATAAGTTGGGTTAACATCGTTTTAGTATAGTGAGTGAGTGAGTATAATGTGCTATATCTTATAATAATGTTTTTTGTTTGTTTTTTTTAAATACATGTATTACTGATTAGACAGCATGGGAAGAAAACTATCTAATCTAAAATTTGTGTGCGGAGTACCGTTCATAACATTCTAGAGAAGTGGAAAGTGTATAAAAATTGTCTAATGGTCCATTGATGGTAGGCAAGAATCTGTCGTGTCATCATGATTGCCTCTTTTTACACATGCAAGTGATGTATATAATAACTTGGATATGGCTCTCTTATAAGCCTATACTTTGTGTACAAGACCAGGACACGTTGACAGGATATATACACTCCGTGTCTCCCATTAAGTTCTCAGTTAGAAACACACAAAGGTTTCATGCAGTGCTGCAAACAATGCTGTGGTATTCAGTCCACGTAAACGAAGAGTTTCTTCAAGCAGCACAAAATGGCACTGCGGTGTGCTTAAGAAATGTTAAAAGTAAGTACATACATAAGTAGGTTATTTACATTCCGTAATTAGAATTTATATTTAGACATTCTCAAAAATTACACTTTTGGAATCACTTTTATTAATTTGCACTTTAATGTTTTCCAGTTTGTAGAAACACTTCTGATGTCGTCGTCTTCCATCGAACAGATATCACGGTCACCACCGTGCCATTTGTGCCGAGAACACCCCCCACTCAGCCCAACATACTACTTAAACAAGCCATCACCTTTCCAACAGGCACCAAGGTACCTTCTTTAACCACTCCTTTTTCTTCATGTTAACTTAATCATGTTTACCCAACTCAGCAATTTCCCCTAACAATCACATGGTTGCTCCCAAAATTACATAAAATTCACCCCAAATACAAAAGTGACTTATTGGGTACATTATTGTTTTGTTTACACAACATTGCTAATACGATTCTTGTTCCTTTACATTAATCTTAACATTCTTATATTATTTTATGCTGATATTTTTCTTGCTGTTCATTTTAATTGGCTGTTCTTTTATCTTAATAAACCTTGCTCTTTGCCTAAACATTTTCTTGCTAGAGTTTCCTTGTTGTAATTTGCAATGCTAGTTCATATGAGCCTGGACACAAGTGCATAAACAAAGGATTTTATTTTAAAAACCATTAAATGATGAAGCACGTTTGAACAATCACGAGCTAACACCAAACTAGCAATGCAACAAAAAGCTAACGCCAAGCATACCAAACAGGGTTTTTATAACAACTATTGAAGCTAAACAAGACATAAGTTGAGACTTAACCAATAATGAGAGGAGGAGAACCAAACGAGGCATAACAGGAAACCAAGAAGGCAAATGGAACAACACTAGGATGACAAGACATATAAGCAAGGGAACAAGAAAGCTCATTGTTGTTATTACTACAACTAGTGGTAGTACTAGTATCCTGCAGTTTTCATGCCCAGAACAAGCACATTATTTTTTTTTTTCTTCAGATGGGCCTCTGGCTTTTTGGTGTAGAACTGCCAGGTGTTTTGGATTAATGGGTAGGTTACTTGTTTATGAGTAAATTTATATAGTAGTGAGATACACTAATTTCTATGTAAACTTCATAAAAAATCATAAGTTGCAAATCTGATCAAATATTCATTGCTCTCTTCTAGCTCTTGGGGAAGTTTCCAGATTTAAGGTATGATATACTGAACCAGGCCACCCAAACTGAAGGATTTCTTGATAAATGGCTTAATTAAATACATGAAGAAAATTCTCAGCAATTATTTCAAGTAAAATTAGAGTTGCAGTCAACAAGAGGCAATTCAAACAATAGTGTCAACTTCAGTCAAGGATGCAGCTGCCATGATGAGTTGAGAATGGAAGACAGAGAGATGAGCGAGAGACAGGGAGAGAGACAAAGACATGAGAGACGAGAGAGACACGGAGAGGGGGAGACTGGAGATGGAGATGGAGGGAGGTGGAGATAGAGAGGGGCTGGAGTGATGTGAGATCAGTACTGCAGAGGTGGAGGCAGTACCACCCATGTCCCACTGATTACACGGACACTAGTGAAGGTACATAACATTTAAATACTTATCTCTAACTGATTACACAGACACACTAGTGAAGGTATAAAACATCATTTAAATTCTGAACTCTGATTACAGATACTAGTCAAGGGATAAAACACCAAATACTGAACCCTGACTGATTACACACACTAGTGAAAGTATATAACACCATTTAAATACTGAACTGATAACACAGACACATTAGTGAAGGGATAAAACACCATTTAAATACTGAACTCTTAACTTTATACATGTGTGGTCATATTTGTAAGGCTTTTATATGTCTGAATAAACATTTTCTTTTAAAACATTTAAGACAACAAACATTGATGCTTTTAAAAGTATGTTCACTTTTTTCCACTTAGATCCTGTTTTCCTGTCCAATCTATGCCTTGAGAAAGATGACCTGAGTGCTTCCTCATTATGCATGTGAATGTACTAAAAACTACCTCATTATGAACTCAGATGTGCATGTTCTGAATACTCTACCTCATTATAAATACAGATATGCATGTAACTGAACACTGTACCTCATTAGAAACAAAGCCTTGTATGTACCGTACCTCATTATAGACAAACACTGGTGTCATGTAATGAACACTGTACCTCATAAACACAGACTTGCATGTATTGAACACTGTATATTTCACAGGTCAACAATGTTTTTGCTTCCTGCAGAAAATACAAATTAATTATATATTTTTGCATGCCAAATCCAAACGTTATCAGAATTTCTCTATCCATAACTTTTTTTTATATTTAAATACTAATTATGTACAGTGTGAAAAAGTGATTACAAGGAAGGTGGATCCCCTCCATGGTGCTAGCTGGACACTGAAGAGACTTTTATGAATAAGTAAAATATACTTAATGTAAAAAATTGCCTTGTCAATTCAGACCATTATGTGATAGAAAAATTCTAAAAACCGATTCCCATTCAGAGTAACAAGTACACTAAGGTCCATCTGTTTTAGTTTGTGAAGCAAAAATTATTAGTGGTTCAGTTTCCCAGTGCTATTAATACAAGCGTGGACGCTCTGTCAGTAAACAACGCATAGAAATGTCTTTATTATAGCAAAAGATGAAAAGATAAAACAGAATTGTATTTTCCTTATCATCTGTGCAAAAATGACATTCTGTGATGAGCTTCCGCAATCTCTCTCTCTCTGTCTGTGTCTCCTTCACTGTGCAATTCAAATTTTTGTACGTTTTGTAACAGTGAACAGCTTTGAAGCTTAACAACCATGCGATAGCCAATCCTTTTTTCCTGACACTGACTGCTGCTCAGAGCCTTTCGGGATGCCAGTTACAGCACTGGCCTGGTGTCAGTCAGTCTCTTCTCACTTGTCATGTTATTGAATGACACTGTAATTGTTTCTTGAAAAAAAAAGGCACCAGGAAGGTATTTAGAGTGCAATATGGGAGATAACATGGCGGTGGATTAATGCCAGTATAATGAAAGCAGCATTAGACCAGTTTGTTGTGACATATATTCATGAAAACATAGATAATGTTTTCAAAAAGTTTCTAATAATTTATAATGAACTATCAAATAATTGGGACAGCATCTTAATATTTCTATTATTTTAGCTTTTTAGAGGAATTTGCAAAAGTGCTGTCTTTTAATCTACTGAGATTACATACCCTTAATGAGACGCTCATTATAACTGTTAAGGAAGTGTGGCCAGTACCAGAGGGGACATCACAGTTTATGAAATTCCTTTAATAACAGGGAAAAGATTAAAAAAAAGATCTTTACTTTCAACACAGGAAAAAGGTCAGAGTGATGGATCAGAAAAAAGTCCCATCATCCAAATTTAGGATTTTTAGACAATTTCACGGTGTTCGCTGTCTGTCCAGCAATCTACATGTTAAAATATTCTTTTAGGTTGGGTATTAGATCAGTCACAGCACACATTTGACTCTTGGATAAACTCTTTTGTTTGTGAGCTTTCTGTTTAATTGTAATCTTGTATACTTTGCTGTTCTGAGTAGGCCTGTAAGCCACAGCATTATGTCCACATACCCAAATCCACTGTACTGGCTGAATCACGTGGGGGTGAGAATCATTTTAGCATGAGGGGATATGGTAGAGCAGCCCACATGGGCCTTTGGAAGAGGGACTGATACAGAACACTGGTCTGACCACTGGGCCAAAGGCTTTATGTTAATGTTATTTTTTTACCTAAATACTGCACAGACTTTATTTTGAAAATGACCATTATTTAGTATGGAGGCCATGGAGCTCATAATGTAAATTATTATTGGGAATGTAGACTGATGGTGGATGTAAAGATCACAAAGGATATCAATCAACCTCCATACAAGTGCAATACTCTAGTACATAGCGGTCTCGGGTGTAACATTAGACACGTTCAGCCATACAAAAATAATGATTTCATTGAATCATATAATGCACTTTTGAAACTTGCTCACAGAAAGTCACAGACAACCTACTGGTACAGTAATTAAGATGACTATTAATGTGAACAGGAATCACTTGACATGACAGCTTCACTATTAGTAGGCTACTTAGCACTCTGATGTAATAAGAGTCCAGTTGCCAAAATCAGCAGGGTCCTGTGGATTCCAGCACCAGGGGGAATTTGCATTGCAACACATGACCTTGCTTCTCTGCAGTAAACCTTATGGCTTTTGTGAAACTTTTTTCCAGGAAAGAACGCAAGCTGTTGAAGGGTCTCCAAATTAATGAAAACTTCAACAATTTATATTACATATATCTTAACACTGAAATAGTTCAGTGGGTCTATTTTGTTTCCTCTCCATGGATCAAGTGTAACACACATCTCAGGAAAACATGACTAATGTATGAACAGTTTGAGCATTTAATGAATATCCTAAATATATGTTTGGAGGGAGCTGACCATGACATTTCTGTCTATATCTCCCCTTCGTCCTCCTGATGTAATCTGCTAAACCTCACAGAGACATAATCCTTCAGGATGATGTCGTCAATGCGCTCAGCACTCTCTCTGAAGGTGACATCACTGACAAGCCTCTGACTCTCCGTGAATGCCATGTCAGCCGTGTCACACTCGGCCCCGCCTCCCGAAACGGAATCGGTGTTTCGTAAAGCGCCATCACCGGCGGCTCCGGCTCCTCCCGCGGGTGCGACATCATCAACAGTTCCGACGGCTCCTACCCCGACCTCGGAGGCACGTGCGGACTCGCCCTCCTCGGGGATGGACGGCGGAAGGCTTTCGGCGTCCGAGCTGCTGAAGACGTAGCCAGGCAGGGGTACGTGGGCCTCCGTGAGGGAGGCAGGCATGCTGCTGTTTCGGTCAGCCAAACGTAGCGCCCGGACGCTGGGGGCCAGGGTCTGGGGACGGGCGCCGGCAGGGACCTGGCTGTGTACACTGCCACTGCTGTTCAGGTTGGTCAGCACGGAACCGTAGCGGTAGTTGGCCAACACCACCGGACCCTTCCAGTCCAGTGCCAGTGGCAACTGCTGCCATGTCTTACGCATCTCTGTCTGAACCTGCAGGAGACGGGAGGAAGACAACAGATCTCACAACCATTTCCTCTCATTTTGTACATTTATTTCAAATTTCAGTACTCGTTTACAATCAGAAATGTCAAGTCTTAGTCTTACCTTTTGTACCTATTGATGTTTAAAACCTAAGGCAATGCTGTGAGCTCTGTGATGTAACTTTATGTTGATTACTCTTTCAGTAGTCCACAGCTTCAGTTCAAATCAAATTTAACACACTGGGCCTCATGCAACAGCATTTTCATATGTTCTCTCATACTTGTCATGAAGTCAGTTTGTATGTCAGATCCTGTGCGTGTTCATAATTTTACCAACATGTCCTAAATGTCACAAGTAAACAGCTGAAAAGCCAGTTTGAGAGATCAATGAATAAAAACCCCACCCTAACTAAATCAGGGAATAAAACCATATTGCTACAAAAACATCAGTGAACATTATATACTATAACAATCACTATAAGAAAACCATTTCACTGTAACAGTAACAATAAACAAACCATATCACTTTAACAATATCAATAAACTATATCACTATAGCAATATAAAAATATCACTGTTATACAACATCAGTAGTGGAACTAAGAGTTGCTATAGCCACTAAATGAGAATTAAAAGTTGTTTGTGCTGTTTGCTTCTCTCCAAGGCAAGTTGGTATGTGCAATTATGACAAATTTTAATTGGAGGCTAATTATTATATGAATTTTAACTGGAGGTTCATTTGTGACTAAACATAGACAGAAAAATACATCTTTATTCCAATTGAAGTATGTTTACGCGAGGGGTCTTGAGGTGGTTCTGATTCAAAACCATGTTCTCCATCTGAACTGCTAACGAGTCAACAATGCTCGTTTTGATGGTAAGTGGCATTTCTGTGTTACTCTCTTGAACAAAAAGAATTGAACATTTGAATTTGTGTGCATGTAAAACCACTGCCCACTCATACACACACATACACAAAAGATATGTTAAACCCTAACCTCCATCAATTGATCAATCAATCAAAACCAGGCAATTAAGGTCTTATCCATTGTCTATTGGGTATGTGTTTGTGTGGGGGTGGATGGGTTTGAGGTTAGTTTTCTGAAGTCTTCTTGAAAACCATGTTCAAATCTTTTTTCTGTTTGTAACTGGTTCCTAAGAATTCAACAAGCAACATTCTGATTGGGTGGGCAGGTTGGTCCTGCTCCTCACCTTGAAATCTACCTAGTTGCAC
The DNA here is from genome assembly GCA_020368025.1 of Brachyhypopomus occidentalis. NCBI lineage: Eukaryota > Metazoa > Chordata > Actinopteri > Gymnotiformes > Hypopomidae > Brachyhypopomus > Brachyhypopomus occidentalis. Next base: position 693,867 of record JAGXOD010000040.1, on the reverse strand, counting down.
AACAGAATACCCATAAAGCTATTGAGAGAAGGAGCACACGCACACACACACACATATACACAAATTGCACACACACACAAAGGCTGACCTCACTCACCTCTCCGTTGCAGAAGCAGTAGATGATGGACACGAAAAAGCCCTGAAACAATGCAGAAAGACATCATGAGTGGTTCTGTACAACAGAGAAAGGAACTCTCCTTCACACACACACGCACAGTGTCACTCATCATGCAGTCCATACATACAGAAAACAAAGTATGATCCTACCTAAACTGAGCTAATGTAAAGACAAAATGTGTGTGTGTGTGTGTGATAGTACAGAGGGAGGATATTTATAGAGAGTGAATAAATTGTTAATGTTTATTTTACCATTGTAAATGCTGTTAAGAGTTCAGAACTACTCTGGAAACCACACCATAGCTTTAACTCATTAGCTGGATGGTCACCACACACACACACACACACATACACCTCTCATTAGCTGGATAATCACCACACACACACACCTCTAACTCATTAGCTTTATGGCAACTGAAATGCCCTGAATGCAGCTTTAAATGATGCTCTGCCTGTTCAAACAGCCTTTCTCAAGTAAAGCGGCAGAAGCAACACCTACTTCCTTCAGTTTGATCCATCAGCCCACTAATTGCTTTAAAGTGTGCAACATGTACCTTATTAGTGCCTATAAATTCTTGGGCTGTATAATATTGCCTTTCAAACCATAACACGCATCAATCAATCAATTAATCAAGGCAATTATGCTAGTCTTATGCATGTGTCCTGGGGACTGGAATGTGTGTGTGTGTTTACCTGAAAAGAGTTGAAAAAGAGCTCACAGTACATGCGCAGCTCCCAGCCCAAACCAGTGAAGGTGTGTGGCAGCCCCACAAACACAACATAATGCACGCCAAACACCAGCACCAACACCAGTGTGGACTTAGCCAGCTTCCTACACAGAGCCAGAGAGAGAGAGATAGAGCAATAACAAGTACATCCTATTTAAAAAGTAAATATTAGGAATGGCGTATGGTATGCTGGAATAGAATGTGCTTTCGCTCTCTCGCTCATCCTCTCTCTATTTCTCATTGTCTCATTCCTCTTAGAAAACGTAAGTTTGGTTTCGTTTACTTCTGTTAGAGCAACGTTCTTCTCCTGCTTTGTGAAATGGAAGAGATTGAGGATGATAACCGAGCTCTGAGAACAATGGCACTAAGCCTAATGATAGAGTCTCCTCCTCTCTGAGATAGCACTACTCCAGTCACTAGCTTTGCCTTATCCAACATACCCATGAAAGAGCGACGTCTCTCTCTATGTCCAAATAATATTATTTGTCAACTACATTCATTCTTACACCAGTTCATCCATGTTGGTTGTAAAGGAATATATCAGAAATTACTTTAAATGAAATTGAGATCTTTGAAATTACATATGGGCCAGGCTTAAAAGCAGGCAAATATCAAAGATGGTGTGGCATTCCCATATATATATGTGTGCATATTTGCGTATATATATGTGTCATGATCTCCCCTTCCAAGCGTGGTGGTTCCCAAAGCCTACAGGTTGTGTTGGTTTCTCTTCATGGTTTAGCTTACACCCCCTGTTTCCCCTGGATTAGCCTCATGTGTTCTGAGATTGTTCCTTGTTATTTAAGCCCTGTGTTCTGTCTTCCTGGTTGTCAGTCTTTGTAAGCAGTTGTGTACTCGTTCAGCATCTGTCATTTGTCTGTTAACCTGCTTCATGTATTCATGTTTGAGGTCTTTTGGAGTTTACTCTCAGTCGTTCGGGGTTTACTCTCAAATGTTTGGCATTTACTCTCAGTTATTTGGGGTTTACTCTCCGTTGTTTGGGGTTTACTCTCAGTCGTTTGGGGTTTACTCTCAATTGTTTGGGGTTTACTCTCAATTGTTTGGGGTTTACTCTCAATTGTTTGGGGTTTACTCTGTTATTTGGGGTTTACTCTCAGTTGTTTGGGGTTTACTCTCAGTTGTTTGGGGTTTACTCTCCATTGTTTGGGGTTTACTCTCAGTCATTTGGGGTTTACTCTCAGTTGTTTAGGGTTTACTCTGTCTTTGGTTTTGGTTGTCTACCCATCATAAGTTATATTAGTTCATGTCTTGTTGCCTCATTAATAATGGTTTATTCATTCATGAGTCAGTTCTGTTAATAAATATTTCACCTATGCACTTGCATCCTCCTTCACCTGCCTTCATAAACCCAGAATCACAGTATGTATGTATGTATTGTAGTGGATAACACCCATTATCTTCACTCCTGTCATCCCTCCCCTGGGTGACCCACGGTTCATGACACCCGGGAGCGAACTTCTCCCACAAAGTTTGAGGGACCCACCTTATCAGATCCATTAAGAGTTTTGGGCCAAGGAATTAAGGCACCCTCCAGACTAGATGGCCTTGTTCATCGTCCATTCCTCACCATAAACTATCCCTTTGGAATTCACGAACAGACTTGTATGCAAGAATGCCCAAATTATCCATGATTCTCCCTATTCCAAGATAGACACTGGATTCTTACCTATCCCAGAGGAAGCAGATCTTCAAGACTAGCTCTTAGAGTGTTTGTTTGTGTATGTGTGTGTGGTCAGATCAGCATACTATAGATTTGCGATTATATACATTTTGTGTGGTTCTGGTTCTGGTTCTTGTGTGGTTCCACTGACACATTCTGAAACGTGACCTTCTAAAATTACCAGCCTTGACCTTTAGATCACAGAAATATGCCTGACGTGCCACTATGGAATTTCCTCATACAAACTTCAGTTGAGTGATCCTTAATGATTAGCATTACAATCTCTACATCATGTTTTACAGTATTGGAGTTGAAATGCGGTGTTTTCTCCAAGCAGCATGTGGCATCCAAATCCATAAAGCTGAACTTTATGACCTTCCCTGTTCCACCATCTTTTTAGGACAGTGATGCATGAACAAAAGCTAGAATCTTTACTGCTTAAAATGATATCCAACTTACTAGGAAACGTATTAGCTATTAGTCTAGCTGGCTAGCATACCTTTTATGCTAGCCTGTGTGTTTGGTTTTGATGCTGTCAACTACACTATATTGCCAATAGTATTCGCTCACCTTCCTTGACTCCTTGATATGAACTTAAGCGACATCCCATCCCATCCGCTGACCACGCTCCGTCAGTTTACGCTGAGTTGCTGTCGTTCCCTAACACTTCCATTTTCTTATAATACAGCTGACAGATGACTGTGAAATATTTACGAGCTTGGAAATTTCACAACTGGATTTTTTGCACGGGTGGCATCCTATCACAGTTCCACACTGGAATTCACTGATCTCCTGAGAGCGAACTATTCTTTCACAAACTTTTGTAAAAACATGCTTAGGTGCTTAATTTTATACACCTTTTGCCATGGAAGTGATTTGAACTCCTGATTCCGATACCTGAAGTGTAGATATTACCGGAACTGAAGTGGTTTCTGGTCGATTTTCTATTTTTCTATTTTCCTGCGCTGAGGTTCTATTATGGACCTCAGCGCAGTTTGCAAGACCATTAGTCACAGTCATCTCACAAATCCACTCTGTGTAGATATTACTGGTTTGAAACAACTCAACAGTTTTTGTCCCTTTAACACCATTATCTGTTACCCATGGAGTTCCCCAGGGGTTAGTACTGAGCCTCATCCTCTGATCCATCTATCTCCTTTCACTCAGAAATATAATTAATCCATCAATATTCAAGTAGCGGAATACTAATTCCTAATGATACCCACTTTTTGATATTCAAATCATATTTCATCTTTCAATTCAAGAGCCTCATTTTTAAGTACTTCTTAAAATTTGCACTGACATGAAATGCACTTTCAATGTACATGCATTTATCATTTCATGGTCAGACTCATTCAAGCAGAAAGGTCACAAATAATTCCATTATAACTGTGGTGTGCAGAAACCCACAATGCCTAGAGACTTTAAACAGACTGTAACAGAATACCCCACTAGGCTACTCAAGAAGCAAGAAGAGGAAGTGTGTGTTTGGATCCTGTTTGGTGTTTTGAATCTGCTATTTTATAAATTTTTTTGCTAGATATGTCTATGTTAGGATCAACACCCCTTCCTCCGCCCTCTGATCACCTGCTCTTCCACTCCCCTTTTCCTACTATATATATACACCCCTCTGTCACTTCCTGGTTGCGAAGTATTGCCAACCGATGTTGCGTACCAAGCGTTACCATTACCTGCCTGCTTATCTGTGTACCGACTTCTGCTTCTGCCCTAGACCTCGTCTCCTGCCTAGTGTTTGGTACCTTCTGGAATCTGCTTACCCGTGCTGAACCCCTGACCGTCTCGACATTGATTCTCGCTTCGAGTTCGCTTTGCGTTGTGCTGTTTACATCCCGTGCATACGTGTACTGCCTGGCTTCAATAAAGCGAACTCGATTCCGCATTTGGATCCCCCTCTGTGTGGTTTCATCATAACAGAAATACTTCGCCTACAAGACATGGATCCAGCGGAGGCCGCGGTCCATCTCGTAAACCAAGAAGCCGCCATTCACGCTCTACAAGACTCGGTGCATCAACTCGCCGAGTCGGCCCGTTCCGATGAGGGCGCCATGGTTTCTCTCTCTTCCTAACTCGCCCCCGCCTTAAATACCCCACCGACCCCAGCCCCTTCTGCGAGCTGCGTCCCTGTGGCAGAACCTGGCGCTAACGTGGGTAACCAGCTCTGCGATATGAGTCAGGGAAACCGCAGCGCAGTTGACTACGCACGGGAGTTCCGCACATTGGCTGCAGGCAGTGGATGGAGCGACTCCGCCCTGAAAACCGTGTTCCGCCTGGGGACTGAGAGTGGATCTTCAAGTGGAATTGGCATATCGGAGTGAAACTCTAACACTGTCAGAGTTTATTCAGGCGGCTATAAACGTCGACAAGGTGCTGGTCGCTCATCGCCCTGGTACCACGGGATGTACGCAGCCTAATACTGGTGGAGTTCCAGCCGCCGTGCGCACCCCCACGTCCAGTCACCGAGGTCCGCGACGTCCCTGAACCCATGCAGTTAGGCAGAGCTCCGCTGAGTCCCCTCGAAAGATCCCGTCGCCTCCGGAATGGGCTGTGTCTATACTGTGGAGAGGGAGGCCACTTCCGTGACAGATGCCCGATTCGCCGGAGACGTCCTGGAGAGGAGGAACGTTCGAACGAGAGAGTAAGCAAAACTCTGATTCCTCTTGTAGAACGTAACCAGCTTAATCTCCCTATAAAAGTGTTTTGGGGGGGGGACTGTCATACTCTGTCGGCCCTAGTAGATTCGGGTGCTGCGGGTGATTTCATGGACTTAAACCTAGTAAAAGATCTAGGGATCCCTACCACTCCCATTAAAACCCCCTCTTCGCATCAACGCTCTGAATGGCCAACCCATGGGTGAGGGGCTGGTTGATCGCTGCACTCACCCGTTACGTTGAAGAGAGGACTGGTCCATAGCGAGGTGAGGCAGTTCTTCCTCATATCCTCCCCTAAAGATCCAGTTGTCCTCGGTTTCCCTGGTTATCCTCCCATGACCCGGACATTTCCTGGAAGACTAAAGAACTCACACGGTGGGGGCCAAAGTGTTTAAATCAATGTATGCACTTACCTCTACGATCCTCTACAGTGGAGAGCCCACACTCGCCGCTAGCGGGTGCTGTGCCGGCCCAATACCGAGACTTCGCTGGCGTCTTCAGTAAAGAGTGCCAGTCATCTTCCGCCTCACAGATCGGTGGACTGCGCTATCGACCTCCTGCCAGGTTCGCCCCTCCCACGCAGAACTAGGCCTTACCCGCTATCCAGACCAGAAGACCACGCCATGGAATCCTATGTCCGTGAAGCTCTAGAGAAGGGGTTCATCCGCCCTCGTCACCAGTGGCAGCAGGCTTTTCTTCGTAGAAAAGAAGGGGGGTTTGCGCCCATGTATAGATTATCGGCTCAACTCAGTCACTACCAAATACGCCTATCCTCTTCCACTTATCTCAGCATCTCAAGAACGGTTAATGGAGTGCGAATGTCTTTACTAAGCTGGACCTCTGACGAAGCTATAATCTCATCCTAATTAGGGAGGGAGGCGAGTGGAAGACCGCGTTCGTTACAGCCAGGGGCCATTACGAATACCTGGTTATGCCATATGGACTGGCGAATAGTCCCGCGGTGTTCCAAGCCTTCATGGATGAAATCTTCCGAGACATGATTGATAGATTCGTGTTCGTTTACATTGATGACATCCTGATATACTCCTCTTCACTCTCTGAGCATGTTCTCCACGTATCCGCAGTTCTGCAACGCCTTCGCCAGAACCACCTGTTTGTAAAAGCCGAAAAAATGCGAATTTCACCAGAGTTCTATGACCTTCCTAGGCTGCACACTTTCACCGGGGAGAATCGCTATGGATGAGGATAAAGTGACAGCGGTGACGTCATGGCCTAACCCCCGGTCACAGAAGGAATTGCAACGGTTCCTAGGCTTTGCGAACTTCTGTCGCAGATTTATCAGAGGCTTTGGGGGCGTTAGCAGCACCACTCAATAATCTCCTGAAAGGGGAAAGAGACGAATTTTGAATGGAATACCCAAGAGGAACAAGCCTTCTCCGCACTCAAGCGGCGTTCACAACTGCCCCTATATTACACCTACCTGATCCGAAACTCCCCTTCATAGTCGAAGTCGACGCTTCCGAGACTGGCGTAGGCGGAGTCCTCTCCCAACGCCAAGGACAACCCCCGAAACTTTACCCCTGTGCCTACTACTCTAAGAAACTTCTACCCGCAGAGATGAACTACGATGTGGGGAATCGCGAACTCCTCGCGATCAAACTCGCATTAGAACAGTGGCGTCACTGGCTGGAGGGGGCGGAACACCCCTTTATCGTCTACACAGATCACAAAAATCTGGAGTACTTGAAGTCAGCGCGACGTCTCAACCCCAGACAAGCCAGGTGGGCACTGTTCTTCTCCCGTTTCCGATTCACGGTGTCTTACAGACCGGGTTCCAAGAACACGAAAGCGGGCCTCTCCCGAAGATTCGAGAGAGACACCTCGGAAAGAACCCGAACGTATCCTACCGAGTACCTGCTTTCTACGGACCATTAAGTGGGAATTTCAGGAGGAACTAGAAGAGGCACTTCGCAAGGAGCCTAGACCGGAAGATTGCCCGGAGGAAGGAGTATGCGTACCCGCGCACCCCTTCTCGGGTCGCCTCCCTCCAGTTAGCACACGACTGGGTGAGTGCTGGCCATCCAGGGATCTCTTGCACCAAACATTTAATCTCGAGACATTACTGGTGGCGGTCCTGGGAGGACGACATCCGTGATTATGTACTCGCCTGTGCCACCTGCGCCCAATCACGGACCCCTCGCACTCTGCCCGTAGGAAAACTCCTCCCCCTTCCCATTCCTCACAGACCATGGACCCACCTCGCGGTAGACTTTATCACCGATCTACATACATCAGGGGGCAACACGGTCATTATGACCATTGTAGACCGTTTCTCAAAGATGTGCCGACTCATCCCTTTACCCAAGCTGCCCACCGCCATGGAAACGGCCCAGGCTGTATTCGAATACGTGTTCGTATTTACGGATTACCCGAAGACGTTGTGTCAGACAGGGGGGCGCAATTCACTGCCGCTGTCTGGAAAAGCTGCTGTAAAGTACTCGGAGTTGCCATCAGCCTAACCTCGGGTTATCACCCCCAGGCCAACGGAGAAGTGGAAAGGGCGAACCAAGAAATAGGGCGGTTCTTGCGGCAATATTGCACTACCCATCACGACTGGCACAAGTTTGTTCCCTGGGCCGAATATGCGAGGAATTCGCTTACACACTCGTCCACTAAGCTCACGCCCTTCCAATGTGTGTACGCGGTACCAACCGGCTTTTTCCCGTGGGACAAAACCCCATCGGACATACCGGCCCTAGATGACTGGCTCTGCCGCAGCGCCGCACCTGGGAAATGGACGTCGGCTAAACGCCGATCGACGTCGCCTTCCCACCCTGGTTTATCACCCGGGCCAAAGAGTATGGCTATCCACCCAACACATTAAACTACGAAAACCCTGTAAGAAGCTCTGCCCAAAGTACATCGGTCCGTTCAAGGTCCTCCGTCGCATTAACGCTGTATCTTACCAACTCCAACTCCCCCCTCAATACCGCATTCATTCCACCTTCCACGTCTCCCTGCTGAAGCCCGTCCATTACAGCCCCATGTCTAAACCCCTCTTATCTGAAACGCCCCTGAGCCTGTGGAAGTTGACGGCCCGACCGGCTTACATAGTAAAGGACCTGTTGGAATCTCGGCGACGTCGATCGGCCTAGAATATCTGGTAGACTGGGAGGGTTATGGCCCTGAGGAACGTTCATGGGTGCCCGCCAGGGATGTTCTGTGCCCTTCTCTCATCGCCGACTTTCACGCTGCCCACCCCGATTCCCCCGCCCCCAGACGCCGCGGTCGCCCACCCTCCTCCCATGCTGGAGCGGCTGGAGCCGCTCGTCGGAGGGGGGGTAATGTTAGGATCAACACCCCTTCCTCCGCCCTCTGATCACCTGCTCTTCCACTCCCCTTTTCCTACCATATATATACACCCCTCTGTCACTTCCTGGTTGCGGTATTGCCAACCGATGTTGCGTACCAAAGCGTTACCATTACCTGCCTGCTTATCTGTGTACCGACTTCTGCTTCTGCCCTAGACCTCGTCTCCTGCCTAGTGTTTCGGTACCTTCTGGAATCTGCTTACCCGTGCTGAACCCTGACCGTCTCGACATTGATTCTCGCTACGAGTTCGCTTTGCGTTGTGCTGTTTACATCCCGTGCATACGTGTACTGCCTGGCTTCAATAAAGCGAACTCGATTCCGCATTTGGATCCCCCTCTGTGTGGTTTCATCATAACAGTCAACTATAGAGGGTGTTGTGACATACCAGTTAAGACAGTTAACTGAGAAAATCCAACAGTTACAGACTGAAAATGATAGACTTAAAAATTCAGGGGGCCCTTTTACTAGCAGTGCTCAGCCCCCAGGCTAAGAATGAGAAAGTTTCACCCAGCTAGCGATAGAAATGACCCTGACCCTCTCACTATACTTTTAGACACATTTGGGTGTTCACAGTCCTATATTGGGTTGCAAATTCAGACACATTAGTACGGTTAGGGTACTATTGTAGAACATGTTCGAGATGGTTTACTTCGCAGAGAATTGAAGCATTTTGTTTGTCGTAACCCTAAAGCCTCTTTTCTAGATGTTCATGGTGAAGCTATTTGTTGGGTGGAAGATGGGGAACGAGTGGTGGCTCCAAACCTTAAGTGTGCGGCCATATCATTTTCATTCCGATGGTCAGCCTATTTGCTTAAACTGCCAACAGCCTGGTCATGTTGTGAGTCTGCCCTACAAGTTTAAGACATTCACCATCCACTAGAGGGCATGATGTAGCAGCAGGTAGAACAACTGAGGGACAGAATAGGGCTACAGCTGGAGCTCTTACGTCTCCCGAAATCTAATTCCCGTTGATGTCCAGAGCCAGGCATCGGACGGGACTGTTCGGGGCTCTAGAGTAAATTCAGCCTGTTTTAATAAGATTGTTGTTACTTGTCCAGAGGTGGAAGTCATTATGGGTGAGGTAGGCATGTCTTGTTTGTTGGATACGGGGTCCATGGTCACCACTATAACAGAAGAGGCATTTCGCAAATATTTTCAGGATTAGGGTGGTAGCGGTTTGCGTGCCTGCCATTGGCTACAGCTTAAAGCTGCCAATGGTTTAGAGATTCCCTACCTGGGTTACCTGGAATTAGATATTCAGGTTTTTGATAAAGTGTTACCACGGATGGGAGTGTTGGTGGTGAGGGACTCTAGTGATCTTTCATTTCTATTGACTTAGGTTCTGTGGCGGTTCCAGTAGTCAATGTTGAAAACTGAGATATTTGGCTTCCTGCTAAAGCAGTTTTGGGCCAACTCGTTGCTGTGGAAGTGCAGCCTGGATCTGCAAGTAGCAAGGTAGACAAACTCTTTCATGGTTTTGAACAGATGGCTGTAGTCAAATCTTCAACCGTGGCGGACAATTCTAGATCTAACTGGTGTTTCATGGCCTACTCTTACTCCTGGACAAGTGCAGTTAGGGAAGGACTTTTTGCAACTTTATAGTACTGTTTTTAGCCAGCCTGAGGGTGAGTTGGGGTGCACTAGCCTTATCGAACATGAGATTCCTCTTGTTGAAGACGGCCCCATTAAACAACGTTATAGGCGCCCTTCCCAGTATAAGCTGGTTAAAGATCATAGTCAAGAGCTTTTAGATCATAAGGTAAATCGAGCGAGTTGCAGTCCCTACTCTTCACCTGTTGTGGTAGTTTAAAAAAGGGATGGTACCATCAGGTTGTGTGTGGACTACAGACAACTAAATTCAAAGACACATAAGGATGCTTATCCTCTTCCACGCATTGATGAGTCCTTGGATGCCTTAGGGAGTGCCCAGTTTTTCTCGACATTGGACCTGATTAGTGGCTACTATCAAGTCCCGATGGCATAAAGGGATAAAGCTAAAACTGCGTTCTGTACACCGTTTGGACTTTTTGAATTTAATTGTATGCCTTGTGGATTATGTAACACGCCAAGCACGTTCCTGCGATTGATGGAACGCATTTTTGGTCACGAGCTGTTTCAGTCCTTACTTCTGTATTTGGATGATATTGTTATATTTTCCCCTTTTGACTTCCATCTGCAGCATCTTGAGGCTGTGCTTAAGTGGTTACAGCAAAATAATCTGAAGTTTAAATTGACTAAGTGCCAGTTTTTCCAATCCCAGGTCAAATATTTGGGGCACGTGATATCATCAGCCTGTGTGGCAACTGATCCGGAGAAAATTAAGGTTGTGGTTGGGTAGGAGCGTCCACAGATGGTAACCGAACTCCAATCTTTCCTTGGGTTTGCGTCATACTATCGTAGGTTTGTGGAAGGCTTTGCCAAATATGCTAGTCCATTACACCAACTGGTGGCCACACTACAAGGGGAAACAAAGAGAGGGAAGACAAAGTCGGTGGAGGGACAATGGAGTGACGCCTGTGATTAAGCTTTCAAGACACTAAAATCCAAGCTAGTGAATATACCTGTGTTGGGTTATGCTGATTTCTCGAAACCTTTTGTATTGGAGATCGACTAGTCATGTGGGACTTGGGGCTGCTTTATTTCAAGATCAAGGAGGCGGTCGCAAGCCAATAGCGTATGCCTGGGCTCTGTGAGAGGAACATGTCCAATTATAGTTCTATGAAGTTTGAACTGCTTGGCCTGAAGTTGGCTGTCACTAAAAAGTTCCGTGAAAACTTATTGGGTACAAAATTGATAATTTTTACAGATAACAACCCCTTAAGTTATTTACAAACATCCAAACTTGGAGCAGTGGAACAGCGCTGGGTATCCCAACTGGCGCTGTTTAACTTTGATGTTAAGTATCGGCCTGGATCGTCTAATCGAAATGCAGATGCTTTGTCTCGGTTGCCAGCTTGTCCGGAACCACGGTCCATTCAAGAATTTGCTCCCGGCATTTCTATTCCTATACAGGCGGGTGCTGACAAAGTCATGGTAGCTATGATGGATGCTGTTCCTTTTCGTCCTAGGGTAGACTTACAATGCCTACAGTTAGCCAATCCGGTAATTGGACCGTTACTACAATATTGGCATAGATGTGAACCTCAAACTGCCATTGAACGAGCAGGAGAATCAAAAGGAGTTCTGGAATTGGTAAGTCAATGGAAGGAATTGTATCATGGCCATCAAGGAGCAGAAAGAACATCAAGTCTGGTAAGGCAGAGATGTTTTTGGCCTCACATGTGGCAGACAATTGAACAGTGGTGTAAAGAGTGTTCTCGCTGTGTGGTAGCATAAGTGGGGCAGCCCAAAATGCGACCTTTTATGGGAACCCTAGCTGCTGCAAAACCATTGGAAATTATAGCCATTGACTTCACTCTGATGGACAGAGCCAGTGCTGGCAGAGAAAATGTGCTTGTCATCAACGATGTCTTTTCTAAGTTTACATAGGTTTTTCCTACACCGGATCAAAGAGCCAGTACAGTGGCCCAGATTTTGGTAGAGAAATGGTTCTACGTGTATGGTGTTCCCCACTCTGACCAGGGCCGGAATTTTGAAGATCTCTTGAAAAATCTGTGTAAGATCTATGAGTTGCACCAGCCCTTACCATCCACAGGGAAATGCACAGTGCGAGCGTTATAATCATACAATGTACAATCTGCTGCGCACTCTTCCACCTGAACAAAAGAGAAGATCGTCCAAGCACCTACCACAACTCATGTTTGCATACAATACCGCTGTACATCAGACTACGACCCATTCGCCTTATGAACTCGTGTTTGGTTGCCAGCCACAGTTACTAGTAGACTCCCTTTTGGGGGTAGGCGAAGATCTCATTGGGGGTTCTGTGGAAGGATGGGTTAAATATCACCAAGAACACCTGCGCACTGTCTATGTTCATGCCAAAAACCAATTGGAGAATGCTGCAGCCCAGCACGCACAACACCAGGAAGCTGGAGAGGTTGATATTCTGCCAGTGGGAATGGTAGTCTATAGGAAAAATCATTTGCTAGGCCGCAATAAAATTCAGGATGTATAGGCTAGTACAAAGTACTGCGTCACCCGTTGCCTTGATGGGGAAGGAAGGGTGTATTCAGTTGTACCTGTAGAGAGTCCCAGTTTAGAGAGAAACCTGCACTGGTCTGAACTGAAGGTGGTACCTGGCCACTCTTGGGTTACTCCCGCTGTAGAACAGGAGGGAGGTCCATTTCACGCTACTCATTTCTTTGCCTTTGTGTTGTATTAGTTCGCGCTACATGTTCATTACATTCACCATGCCTCGTCGTTCGTGTTCGTCCATCTTTTGTCTGTAAAGTTGTATGAGTCTGCACTTACTAATATACGCTCTTCTCAGCAAGTGTGTCGGTCTCTTGATCACACCTCACACGAAACATTACATCCATGGGATAGGCAGGCTATTGCAGATGTTTTTAGTTTAGCTGCCTATTGCCGGGAGAACCCAGAAGAGCACCATGAGCCCGCCCATCTTGAGGAGGAGCAGGCGCAATAAGAGCCGCTGAGGAGATCCCGAATCTGTATGTTCCTTCATTCTTAAAATCCTGCCTCTCTGCCAGCCTTACACTATGTGAAAAATTGAGACAATTTAAAAAAAGACTAATTTAGAATTTAATTTAAGATGATAACAGCAGCTCAGACATTATTACCAAACATCACAAACATATGAAGACCCAGTCAGGCTAATTCATAAAACTGCGACAGATGTTGATTAGGGAGAAGTTCGTGATGCAGTTGATCTCAAAATGTAAAGGGGCTCTTTTTAGAGGAGAAGCAGTCTAACAAGGCCAGAACACTTGTCTGAGTGGAAAATACCCCGTGTATAACCAGGGGCCAATATGTGATGATACACAGGATGGTTCAGGCCAGGCAAGAGAAATGTTTAATGAACTCTGCACAAGTGGAGGATTGAGTCATCTCTTTCACCTGCCTCAGACTCTTCCTTCCCTCCCTCCTAATTTCTCTCTCTCTCCATCTCTCTACATTAGGCACCAAGACAGAGCCACCAACATCAAATTAAGTTCATCATTCGATAAACCAGGGGTGAGTCCCAGCATCAGGGCCATGATCCAGTTTGAATTATGTGTGTTCTGATACTGCATAAAGCATGCCTGGATGTGCCAATCAGGGCAGATATGCTAACTTTTTAGCTTCTTACATTGAAATGTTTTAAAAATGCATTTTTAAAGTAAAGAATTTGGCGTTTATTTAAGTGATTTACAGGTAGTACTAAAGAACTTTTATGATCATTGAAATTGTATTACTAATGGAAGCAATACTCACAGATACAAACAGTGTAAAATATTCAGAAATACCTGTACTGCTTGCGAGTGTCGTATCTTCCAGCATTAGTCTCTCGGATCTTTGTCGCCAGAACTCGAACAATATTAACAAACAGAATAAAGTTGAGCTGAAATGAAAACAAGTCACATTAAACACCAAACATAAGGGTAAACACTAAACGTGTAATGTTAAGCAATATAATACTAAATATTCAAGACCAAAAAGTTCATGTAACACAAAATTCACAATTCACTCACAGAACACAACATATAAATGTGTAATGAAATTATCTGAACAAAATTAACCTACATTTCTTAACAAATTGGGTAAAGTTTTATTGCTTGTGTGACACCTGGTCTGTCACGATTAGCCCCTTACCCAGCTGTCGGTCATGTATGTTTTGTCTATGTAGCCATGTGGTTCTGTCATTCGTAGTTCTTCCTTATGTTTTGTAACCCGTCCCCCTCGTTAGCGTATTCACGTGTTTCGTGTTTATTAGAGTGTATATATACCCTGTGTTTTGTCTATTGGTTTGCTGATCATTGTTGCTTTTGTACAGCCCCTTGTGTTGACATTTTTCTCGAGTTCATTACAGTTTGTGCTTGATTGTCTAAGTATATCTCTTCATGTTGGTTAGGTTTCGTGTACGGACTCCCTCTCAGACTTGACCATGGCGGGGTTTGGATTCCCCTTTAATAAATCTCACTCTTCTCAGCGTTTGTGTCCTCCTCATCGCTCCCAGGTGCCACGGGCGTTACATGGTCATGGGATCCATTATTGGTGAAACATCATGAAACTTTTGAAACCAGAATGAAGACATACTGTTCTACCCATAATTCAGATTTCACAGTTCACAGTTTCCACACTTTGAGTGTCAGTGACGTTATTTCAACTTCAAAGACACAGGCTTGCTAATTTACAGTAAAATAATTAGGGCGCCTATTTATCCAGCCGCTGAAGATCTTCCCCTGCTGCAAAGCCAAGCTCCAACCCCAATCTCAAAAACCTGAGACAGATCACCTGAGTCCTGTGAACCAAACGTGTTAACTGAAGGCTGAAACCAAGTTCTGCCAGAAAACTATCTCTAAAGTATCAAAACAATGCTATTTACTTTTCTCAGTCGAGAAAGACTCCACATCTCCTTGTCACTTGTGTACATCATAATTGCATTTCTCATTGTGTTTCAGTTTGCAAATGCTTTTGTACATTTTGCAAATGGTCATGGACATGAACTGTAACACCAGTATAGTTTAAAAAGCTATTATTAAACTAATATTAAACCATTTAGGTTAACATTTAGGTTAAAATCCGTTTTGAGACTGCGGTGTTACTCTGTTCACTGTTTACATCCTCTGTTCAGTGTTAAAATCCGTTTGAGACTGCGGTGTTACTCTGTTCACTGTTTACATCCTTAACCCGCTGTTTGTGTGTTTTTTCTCTTGTTTTTTCACTATGTCGACTGTGGAGGATTGTGCACTCTCCAGGGTCAGCAGGCAGCTGGAGAAGTTGGAACTCCAGATCCGGCGTCTCCTGGAGAAGCAGACGGAGCTTCAGCGGGAGAGGACGAGGCTCGAGGCCGCTCGCGAGGCGTCCCCAGCGGCTTTTTCCACTCCAGCTCCACCCTGTCGGCGTTTCCCCGCGGATCCCAACTTCACGCCCGCCCCGTGCTGGAAGAAGCAGCGTCGCCAGGGGGAAGAAGATGGTCGCCAGGGTCATCGTCTCCGGTCCGCTACCCACGTACAGAAGAGGCTGTGAGTCGTACAGCAGGCTCTACGGGCTCCACACATGGCTCCGGGGTTGGTGTGGCACCGTCGGGCGCGGAGTACGTGGACCACTGCGAGCGCTTTCGAGCGGCCAGCACTCTTCTACAGAGATGGACTTCACCCTAGCCGCCTGGGATCCGCCGTCATCTCGGGAAACATCGGGGATGTTCTTCACCTACAGTGACTGGTCCCACCCAACCCCACCCAGCATGAAGATCAGGCGAGTACAGTTCACAAACACATAGAATCTGTACCCATTACTAGAAATAGATTAACACGTAGAATGAGTCAAAAAGTCGGTCGTAATAACTTAATTAACATTAAATTGGTTAGCACTGAATATGTAGCCTGCACCTCTGACCTGAAGCTTGGCTTATTAAATATTAGATCGCTCGCGTCAAAGTCACTTGTTATTAATGAAAATATCACAGATCATGCGTTTAATATAATGTGTCTAACGGAAACATGGATTAGACAGAATGAATATATATCATTAAATGAAGCTAGTCCACCAGGATACAAATACATAAACCAGCCTCGTCTTACTGGCAAAGGAGGAGGTATCGCTATAATTTATAAAGATAATCTAGACATCAAAGATAAACCGCATCCGAAATTAAACTCGTTCGAGATCCTCTACACTACCATAAAACTTCAATTAACGAAAAATAACTATGAGACGTTTCCATTAATTATTATTTACAGACCGCCAGGTCCATACTCTGAATTCCTTAATGAATTTTCAGATTTTATTTCTAACCTGGTAGTATCGGTAGATAAAGCTATAATAGCTGGGGATTTCAACATTCACTTTGATAATCCCAATGACCCCCTGAGAACAGCATTTGTGTCCATCTTAGACTCAGTAGGAGTTAGACAGAACGTCACAGGGCCGACTCATAGTCATGGACACACACTCGACTTAGTATTAACATTTGGATTAAGTTTAGAAAACGTGGTAACGCTTCCTCAGTCTGAAGCTATTTCAGATCACGCTTTCATCTCCTTTAGACTAAATAATATTCGACGTCCGCACACTTCACCGCGCTCTACGTTACGCTCACTATTACATCAAACACAGCTAGTAATTTTATTCTTAACCTTCCAGAGCTATCATCCTTAATAGGACCAATATCCGACCCGTTGAACTTGACCAGGCAGCAGAGTACCTATCAGCAACCTTTCTCTGTACTTTAGACAAAGTAGCTCCTCTTAAAACAAAACATACCATAGAAAAGAGATTAGCCCCTGGTATAATAACGACACGCCGCACATTAAAACAGAGCACTCGCAAGCTAGAGCGTAAGTGGCGACAAACAAGCTTAGAGGTATTTCGTCAGGCATGGAAGGATAGTCTCATAAATTATAGAGCAGCTCTAAGAACAGCTAGATCTAAATATTTCTCAACCCTAATAGAGGAAAATAAACATAACCCTAGATTCCTATTCGATACAGTAGCGAAACTAACTAGAAGTTAAAATACTATCGAGTCACACAATTCATCATTATTTAGCAGTAATGACTTCATAAACTTCTTTGATAACAAAATTCTTAATATTAGACAAAATATCCAAACCATTAGCCCTAGACTCGATAATCTAGCATATAATTATACCTGTATAGTCCTACCAGATGAGAGATTAAATTGCTTTAACCCCCTCAGAGAGACAGACTTAGATTCACTAATATCGTCATCTAAAAAGTCATCGTGTATGTTGGATTCAATACCAACAGATCTCTTTAAAAAGATAGCACCGGAAACAATTAAACCGCTCCTAAATATTATCAACTCGTCTCTCAGCACCAGTTATGTACCAAACATATTTAAAATAGCTGTAATCAAACCTATAATTAAAAAAACGGATCTTGACCCCCGTCCGCTGTCCAATTATAGGCCAATATCTAATCTTCCGTTTATCTCCAAGATCCTAGAAAAGGTCGTAGCACAGCAGCTGTGTTCATATCTTCATAGAAACGGCATTTACGAAACATTTCAGTCAGGGTTTAGAGCCCATCACAGTACGGAGACAGCGCTAGTTAAAGTAGTAAATAATCTGTTACTGGCCTCTGATCAAGGTTGTATGTCCCTACTCGTATTACTTGACCTTAGTGCAGCTTTTGACACTATTGATTATAGCATTCTTTTACATAGGCTAGAATACGTGGTCGGGATTAAAGGAACAGCCCTCTCATGGCTTAGGTCGTACCTGACTAACCGATACCAGTTCGTTGATATTGATGGCGACTCCTCTGTTCATACCAAAGTTAAATTTGGTGTTCCGCAGGGTTCTGTCTTAGGACCTCTGCTTTTCTCGTTGTACTTGCTACCATTAGGTGATATCATCCGTAAACATGATGTTAACTTTCATTGTTATGCAGATGATACTCAGTTATATGTCTCAGCGAGACTAGATGAGGGAAGACAGCTTAACAAGAAAGTTGAGGACTGTGTACAGGACATCAGGGAGTGGATGTTGAGTAATTTCCTTCTACTAAATCCTGATAAGACAAGAGGTACTTGTATTAGGACCACAGATAGCCAGTAATAAGTCCTCTGATTATTTATTAACTCTGGATGGTCATACAGTACCATCAAGTACAACAGTTAAAGATCTCGGTGTAATTATTGACTCGAGTCTATCATTTGATTCTCATGTAGATAACATGACTAGAATAGCGTACTTCCATCTTAGAAATATTGCAAAGATCAGAAACATAATGTGTCTACATGACGCAGAAAAGTTAGTTCATGCTTTCGTTACCTCTAGATTAGATTACTGTAATGCTTTATTGTCTGAATGTTCCGGTAAGTGTATAAATAAACTCCAGTTAGTTCAGAATGCAGCAGCAAGAGTACCTACTAGAACCAGAAGATATGAACACATTACTCCTATCTTAACTAGACTCCATTGGCTCCCAGTAAAATTCCGCATTGAATTTAAAATCCTGCTATTAACATATAAAGCGTTAAATGGTCTGGCGCCGCAGTACTTGAGGGAACTTTTAGTCCTATACGAACCTCCGCGTTTACTTCGATCACAAGGTGCAGGCTTCTTATCAGTCTAGATTAAAAACACATTTGTTTAGTCAGGCATACTGTTAAGAGCATTCACCCACCACTCTGTGTTCCTTCGTCTCCCCTACTTCATAGAGACAAGGACCACTCCAGGGCACCAGGAGGCACGACGGTTCCTGATTCCGGACCTGCTCCACCCTTGGCACCCCCGGACTAAATTACTACACCCACTACACTTACCACTGATTAACCCCAACACCACTATCTCAGTCTGTATTCCCAAAAGAGGATGGGTTTCCTGACGACTGCATGCAAGCACCCGCAGGCACCTGGGAGATGGTCTGGCTTGCCGGTGGATGTGCTGATGCCGGGGTTGGACTTGCCGTTGCCGCGGGAGGACGTGCTGGTGCTGGCTCCTGCCTGGGGCTCTTCATCTGCACCGGGGGGACTGTGACTACTGGGCCGGGGAACAACCCTTATGCCACAACTGTAAAACCACCTTTTGTCCACAAATACGGACTGGTGCTAACGGGCCGCCCAATGGAGGATGGGTTCCCTTTTGAGTCTTGGTCCTCCCAAGGTTTCTTCCTATATCCCCGCCATCTTAGGGAGTTTTTCCTTGCCACTGTCGCCTATGGCTTGCTCATTAGGGATCTGGACCCATGCAATTTGTAAAGCTGCTTTGTGACAACATGTGTTGTAAAAAGCGCTATATAAATAAATTTGAATTGACTTGAATTGAATGGACAATTGTCTGTTGTTTTTTGCATTATCAATTGCTTATGTCATGCTTATATCATGTTGTGTTCTATGGATTGTCTGTTGAATTTTCTTACCCTCCAAAACATTTGTGTCACAATTAGCCCCTCCTCTACCTGTCAATCATGTATTTTTTGTTTTGTTAGCCATGTGTGTTTCTAAGTCCCGCCTCATGATTTGTAACCCTTCCCTAGTTTTTGGCTCAGTCTTTACAACATTGCTTCAGTTCATTGAGTTGACTCAAGGTGCCCAGGTCCTGTGGCTGCACAAACCCAAATCACGCCACCACCATTGGCTTGACAGTTGGTATGATGTGTTTGTGCTGATACACAGTATTTGATTTTCACCAAATATAGCGCTATGAATTAGGGCCAAACATCTCCAATTTGGTCTCATCTATCCAAAGGACATTGTTCCTGAAGTCTGGTGTTTTGTTCAGATGCAACTTGGTAAACATAATCCTTACTACCATGTTGTTTTTAGAAGGAAGGGCCTTCCCCTTGACAGCCCTGCCAAACAAGCCATACTTAATTCAGTCTTTCTAACTGTACTGTCATGAGATTCAACATTTCACATGCTAACTGAGGCCTGTAGAGTTTGCGATGTAGGTTGTTTTTTTTTTTTTTCTCAGAGCATGGTCTGACCTTGGGGTGAATTTGCTGGGACGTCGACTCCTGGAAAGATTGGCAACCATCTTGAATGTTTTCCACTTGTGAATAACCTTTCTCGCTGTTGAACGATGGACTTCAGATTGTTTGGAAAGGGCCCTATTACTCTTCCCAGAATGACGGGCGGCAACAATTGCTTGGCATCGTGCTAACACACACCTGAATGCTCCAGACCAACAGACCGTCAAAATGTCTGCTTTTATAGAAGTGCTCACTTTTGCTGATCAAGAACATTTGATTAGCAGCACCTGACAGCTACTAAGCCATTTTCCTATGGAAATGGATATACTTTATTTTGGCACACACTGCTTTTGCATTTTGGCCTGGGTTTTTGTTAAATAAATAGCAAAAACACAGTGTAATTTTAAATAGATATAATAATATGTATTTATTATTAAGCACCAAAGCACCGGATAATTTTGCTAAGCTAAACTAAGCACCAGATGATGTGTGTGTGTGTGTCAAAACTGAGTTTTGTGCTTCCCCTGACTTAATAAATAACAAACTTTGTTTCTTCTGGATCGCTTTGATCTGCCATCAAAGGCTCCCCCTGTCTCTGGCCATTCGTTACCATTACAACCTGTTGGAAGTGGTCTCTTTCAGGCTTGCAGAAGTGATCAAGACACTATGGCTGTTTGTGTGCAACGGTCTTTAGAACACACCTGCATTAAGCAGCTGTGTGATAAACATATGTAGTTTCTCCTCTAACAGCAAATACAAATAGAAAAAAGTCCAGACCATTATTTAATACAACAGCTGCAAGTTAACCAATCACAGCATTACTTGATAGCAGCTGGCTCATAAACCAATCAGAGCATTACTTACTCCAATAGCAGTGAGAATGGGCACCTGGTATATCCACTTAATAGGACCTGCACTCAGCTCCCAGCACCTGAACGTGAGAGAAGCTAATGAGACAGTGCAAGTGTGTGTGTGAGTGCATGCGTTTGTGCGCACACGTGTTCCCAACCAAAGGTTAGATTAAAGCATAGAAAAAAGGCAAAATATCTTGCAAAACACCATTTAACTGCCATGAATTAAACAGTACCAGTATATATGTGTATATACAAATGTATGTGTGTGTGTGTGTTTGTGTACATGTTCATGTATGTTTATTTGTGTGTGTGTGTAAAGAAAATATACTTACCGTGCATCTGCAAGCGTTGCCCTAACAATGGCCCAAGCAGACACAAAGAGGGCAGGAACACCTGTAGGTAAAAACACAGACTGGAACTCCTTAAATACATACACACATATGCACACACACACAGCCCGGACTTCCTCAAACTCACAGGTTAGCCCCTGGTTATTGTAAATAAGGTTAGCCCTGGTTAATGTAAGGATGGTTGGCCCTGGTTAATGTAAAGACAGTTGACCCTTGTTAGTGTTGGCATGGCAGACGCTGGTAACTGTAAGGACCAGTAACTTTACTGAGTGCTAGATTGAGGGCCAGATACTCCTACCATAATCCAAACTTTGGGCAGTACTCAAAAAAATGAATAGAGAGTAAACATGGACAATTTCTTAAAGACCATGAAGGTGATGCTGAAATCCCAAATATTAAACCCCTGGATCACTAAAGATCGTTTCGTCTGGCTCCGCCCCCCATCTGTCTGTGAAGTCTCTGTTGTCATGTTCCATGTGCTTCTGTTTTCATTCTGGTTTTCCCTACCTGGTATTTTGTAACCCCACCCCTTGTAATTGATTTCATGTGTCCCTGGTTTAGTCTCCTTGACTCTGTTCGAAATAGCCTACTACATACGGCATACTGCCCTCAGTATATACTGGATACTGCATACTAGTCCTTGTAGCTGCAGTAGTTTCCAGTTTGCGACAAAAGCAAAGCATACTATGGGGTCACGTGAACGTAGCGTTGCATGATGTGATGCAGTACATCACGAAGATAGCTCGGTTCGCGTACTGGAATATTTTGCGGAAGTAGTAAGTCGCTCTGTAAGTTTTGTAAGTCGCTCTGGATAAGGGCGTCTGCTAAATGCCGTAAATGTAAATGTAAATGAAGTATGTCATCTGGGGATGTTTCGCGTACTGGAAAAATTCTTTGTATTCGCATACTGCATACTGATTTGGGGCCCAAGCAGTACACCAGTAGTATGTAGTAGGCTATTTCGAACACGTCTCTTGATTTTCTGTGTATGTAAACCCAGTGTTTGGTCCGTTTCCTAATCACTCCATGACACCACCGGAGTTACAGATATTAAAGACACAGTAGCACAAAAACAAGAATCCTATCATGACATTGTTTCCTTGACCTGTAATATTAACAAGTTAATATATACTGTATGATAAGCAAACAGCACACTCCTATAGGTCGTATCTGCTCTTAACAGTGAATTCTCCTGCTCTTCCTTCTGGCTAAAACAGTGAGTGTTAATGTAGTACCTGCCATCATAAATCTGCTCATTCTGTTCATTATCCCCTCAGGTGTCAGTTCACTGCTCACATTACACAATGTGTCTACTACACACTGTCTCAGCTGCGTTCCAACATTACGCTCTTTACAATTAGTACACTTGCGCTTGTACATTTCCATTCAGAGTATGAGCTAAAGAAGACATTTGTAAAGAATGTTCTAAAGAATTCTCTGCAGAATATTCTACAGCATTCTAAAGAATTTTCTACAATGTTCTAAAGAATTCTCAACAGTGTTCTAAAGAATTCTCAACAGAATGTGCTACAGAATGTTCTAAAGAATTCTCTACAAAGTGCAGTCCACTGCTCTTCTCTGAGCATTTGCACTTCAGAGCTGTGCCACCTCTTTCAGGAACTCCATGCATCAAGCAGAAACCATGTATAAGAGAGGCTCCTAATACAGGTGGCACAAATCAAAACAAACCAGTGAAGCATTTGGGAGACTCAGACATGAGAAGGCATGGGAGGGGGTGCTCATCAGGGAGTGTGAAATGGTTTTGACTCGTACCGTGCTACTGTGACTCAAACAATGAAGGGTTTTTAATGCCAAGGACATGCGAAGGAGATCAGGGAAGACAAAAGAAAATGAACCGCAAAACTCAGCCCAGTGGAAATTCTGCTGCAGTGTAGGAAATGACTTTGATATCTGATATCTGTCACGGTGAGAGGGCCGGGAGGCCACCAGAGGGCGCGTGCCGAGCCAGGTAGAACAGGGCAGGGCCCTACGTCACACACCAGCATGCCCCCTCATCACAAACCACTCCCGAGATCACAATCACCTCAGTACTGACAGCTGTGCACCGCTCCCAGTTAACATTCTTAAGCCCACAGGATCTGCTGTTCAGTGCTGCACATTCACAGCGCCTGCGCTAGAAGAGGAGCCTTCCTGGTCTGCTACGTCGCTGGACTCCGAGTCACTGAACTACTATTTCATGCTTAAGAGAAGTCACTACTTTGTCACTGTCCTTTTCTCGCCTCAGTGCCTGAGTATTTCTGTTCGCATTTTGATATGGAAAATAAAGATTTTGGTTCAACCTCTTTGCCTCCTGCTGCTCACCACCCAACGTTACAATATCTTTAACTGAGTTGAGTATGTCCACTGTTTGTGTCCACTGCTGCGCTCCCTTCACTGGCTTCCTGTGGCTGCTCGCATTCAGTTTAAAATTCTGATGCTTGCCTACAAAGCCAAAAATGGACCAGCTCCTCCATACCTTATGGCAATGGTCAAAAGTCGATCCGCACCTCGAGCCCTTCGGCAAGCTTCAAGTGCGGATCGGCTTGACCCGCCATCCCTCAAGATTCAAGGAAGACACGCGACAAGATGCTTCACTGTCCTGGCACCCAGATGGTGGAACGAACTTCCACTGGCTGTCCGAACAGCGAACTCTCTCGCAGTTTTCAAACGCAGACTGAAGACCCATCTCTTTGTAAAGCACTTATAAGCACTAATCCACTGAAGCATTGGTATAAAGCGTAATTGCACTTTATCTTTAGGAACACTTGCTAAGTATTGCACTTATACTGCATGTAGTCTTGTAGGAATTTCAGTCTTGCTAGGTATTGCACTGTGTCTAATCTTATATTTTGTTGTCTTCTTTCTAGGCATCAGCACTAGCAACGGTTTATGGCAGTGCTTGACCTCAAGTAGTTTGGACTTAAACCTGTTTATACTAGATAGAGATGCATATTCTGACTAAACACAGTACTTTTGTAAGTCGCTCTGGATAAGAGCGTCTGCTAAATGCCGTAAATGTAAATGTAATGTAAATGTGTGAGTATGTGTGTGCATGTGTTTTCACAAAAATTGGTATTTTCATTTGACGAAATAAAAGAATCAAATGATTTACTTTTGATTACAGATGTTACAGTTAAATGTAGCTGTCTCATTAATCTAATTAATTAGCTATAGTAATCACTGTCAATGGAAAGTCCATACAATGATAATGAATACAAATATGTGTGTGTGAGAGAGAGGGAGAGAGAAAAAAATTATTAATTTCTATTCCTTTACAGTGAGCCATGTTGCAGTAAAATAATGTGTCCTCTGTCCCCTTTAATGTGTCCTCTGTCTGCTGTTAATCTGTCCTCTGTCTGCTATTAATCTGTCCTCTGTTCCCCTCTAATGTGTCCTCTGTTCCCCTTTTATGTGTCCTCTGTTAATGTGTCTTATGTATTCCATTAATGTGTCCTCTGTCCTACGTTAATGTGTCCTCTGTCCTCCTTTTTACTGACCATCATCAGAAAACAGCAGCATGGAGGAGCCTCTGATCTGTGACTCCAGGCACAGGCCTAACGAATGCAACAAACCTGCTTATTTAATTATAGTAACAGGCCCCGTGTCAGTGGGGACCAGTGCACTGAGGAGCTGGGTCTAGCAGATCGTCCACAGCGCCTCCCCAGCTGAGGCTTGATTTACACACATCGTTTGAAGGACTTCTGATGTCAACATGTAACGTACATAAGGAGTGAATATATCTATGTTATATATATATATGTTGGGCATTTGAAAAGGCATTTACAATTTATTTCCAAAGGGTAAGTAAACAAACAAAACAAGAATACTAGAAAGGACTATGTCTAACCTGGGTAGAAAATAAATAAGTCAATTTATTCAGGGTGATTAGATCTGTAAGGGACGATTCGTCTGGAAAGGACTAATCATAGGTTTTTTTGGTAGGACTCAAATGCAACAAATTAATCCGGGGAACTAAGGCCTCCGTAAAAACATCACGGGAAAAGTTGGTGAAAACAAACACTATTTGTAACGCGGGCAGTCCGGATCGGACTACTCGCGTGATCTTTATTAATGACGGACTCAAATGCCAAAACGCAAAAAGGACAACAGAGGCCTCCGTAACTAAGACGGGAAACGAGAGAAAAGAAAAAGAATAAATAACGGTAATAATACCGGGCAAAAAAAAAAAAGGAAGAAAGAACAAAAGAAATAAACACTCACGGAGGAAAACTCGACGTGAGTGGAAACAATCAAAACCTAGAAAAAGGGGCAAAGTAAAAATACACGGAAATATCAACGTGTCACACACCTAAGAGAAAACCTGCTCAGGGGAAAAAGGTAATCTGAAAATAACAAAGGATAGGAAGATATACAGGGAAGGAAAACTTGAGGAAGGCCAGGAAAGGGCGCAGGAATAAAGGATTCGAATAGACGGGAGCAAAATAAGAAAAGGGGAAGAAAGCTCCCCAGAATAATCGCCAACCGTTGCCAACCCTGAGAAGCGTAGAAAGAACAACAACAACTCAGTGAAGAGTTCCTGCAGCCATCCACCTTAAGTAGAGAGGCGGACAGCTGCAGGTCGTCATCACTGATAGCAAATAGAATAATTAGACAACTAATTACCAAACTAATTAGGAGTTGACTTGCGCTCCCCCTCTAGCGGTGACAGGGGGAATGACACGCAAGCCAGCTCTACCAGGAGCTCGCGTTCCCCCTCTGGTGGTGACGGGGGAAGCGGTCCTGGAGCGAACCCTGACACTATTAACGAGAAACGAGGAAAGAGATAAAACAACAACGCAAAGTAACTAGAAAATAATGAGAACGAGAGAACTGAAATACACTGAGTAATCTCTACATGGGGGAAAGTAAACGGGGGAACAGAAATACACGGAGCAATCTCTACGTGGAGGTAAGTAAACGGGAGAACTGAAATACACTGAGTAATCTCTACGTGGAAGAAAGTAAACGGGAGAACTGAAATACACGGAGCAATCTCTACGATTCCAAGACGACCCCTTCCCAAAAATAACAAATGACAGGAAGGATAAAGTCATAGGAAAACTTGAGATGGGCCAGGGATGGCGTATGAGTAATAATACTCGAAAGAGCACAGAGTCGGTTAGGAAACACCGAGAAAGCATAAATGCGAGAGCAGGCTAACTGCATGAGCGATAAAGGCAACAAACAATTCAGCGACGTGACACTGCAACTGTCTCCCTTTAGTAGGGAGGGAGACAACTGCAGGTCATCAACGCTGATTGCGCGAAGCTCTGGTTCTGGCTCGCCAACCCCCTCTAGTGGTGGCAGAGGGAGCTGCGCTGGAGCCAGCCCTGACAAGATCAATGTAAATTCAATGTGTGTCTTTGTGTTAATGTCATTGTATTTTAGTCCCACAGTTGATGGAACTATTCAGTCCATGGAGTTTGCAAGGTAAGTCATAATCAAATAATATTTAGTAGTTGTTTTATTTTGTGTACTTTAGATTAGTAGATTCACGTGTAGACTTAGTTACATTACTGAGCCAAACCATTCACATGTTATTCCCTGTAATGTTTCAATTATTATATTAGGTCACTGTGCAGATTCAGAACTTAACCCTTTGGTAATGAGACTGATATATCATTATTTCATCTATTACAGTTATCACATAAATATTTCCCTGAATTATCAGGGTGGTGCCCGTTTCATAACTCATAATTATCAGTATATCCACTACAACACGCCGCTCAACTTGCGCCAAAACTTTAAATAACCTTTTTGAAAATGTAACATATAACCTTCAAACTCACTTTTTTTCAGCAATAGTATTAAACATTTAAACTAACCATAAAACATGTATATTGTCACTGTATCTACCTAAAATACATGTTTATGTGGGGCTAGTTTATACGGAGCTAGCATTAGCTACTACATTATACACAAATACAAAATTAGCATTTCTGCTTACCAGTACAAGTGTCAAATTCGTCGTTCCTCGACGAATAACTTTCCCTCAGGTGTTGTCTGATTAGTGATAGGTTAATAAATTTATTATTAGACTGTCATCACTTATTCTTAAATGATTCATCTGTTTTTATCTGTTTTGCAGGAGAACCCTCAGTCTCGTCTGCTGGCTGGATGCAAAAAGAACCGAAATCTCCGTCAGCAGGAACAAACCCCCTTCTGTCCAAGCCACCACCCGATTGGCTGTCTGGATTTAGAGTAAACCAATTCTTTTTTGTCACTTTTGTATTCATTCACTATTTCTTAATTAAATTACCTTAATCACCACAGTATTTAATAACAGCTTTTAAATTAAACTATGGTATCCTGGTTTATAACCTGGGTTACATCCTCTCTGCCTGAATCTATGCAAGTCCCTGTGCATGAACTGGCTGGACTGTAATAGGTTTTTGGGGAGAACTAGGTAAGAGGTCAGAGTCTGGTAAATTGTCACGGTGAGCGAGGCGTTTCAGAAAGAAGCCGGAATCGCAGGCGTTGACAAACGTATATTTTTATTACTTTTTAACATGCAGCGCTTTCGCGTATGAGACAAATGAAAATACACACACAGGGTGACAAACAAAGACGAGCACGGGACACTGTGCAAGCACACATTAAATAGACGTACCACACTAACCCCTTGTGAAGACGAGACAAGCTACAGGTGCGACGAATGTACACACTCACATCCACACACACCCACGGAAATACCCATAAGGACATCGACAACAGGAACACGCCCACAGGGAGGGGTCCCGGGCTGACCGTGACATAAATCAGTTAAAGCTTCAGTAAAAGCTGTGCTCAGCCCATGAAATAGAGCTTGGACAATAGAAATCATTGGATTTCCCAATTGGGCATACTGCAAGCGATTAGGTCTTTCTGCTGTATGGGTAGATCGTCTGACTCATTCAGGATTGTTTGAGCTTGTATCTTTGCTTGAGTTACTTGGTCATTCTTCCAATGCAACATAAGCAGTTTCATTTTCAATTTCTACTTGAACACTTGATCAAGGAATCAAGGAATGTTTATTTATCATCACAATGTACAAGTACAAGGCGACGAAATACGTTCCCCGGGGCCTCAGTGTAAAGCACCGGGACCTCGGAGCGGCCGCTGCATCGAAACGCGCCGCCGTTTCGCAGATTAAGGAAGAACATAGAAAGATAAACATTGGGAGGAGACAAAAAAATATGATCACAGATTGTTCTCAAACAGGACAACAGTCTATGAGCATGCAAAAAATCCCCACAGCACAAGCATCAGACAAAGACATCAAGCAGTGAGAGGCGTGTTCATCTGCCAGGGGGAGCCAGAGGCCCGGCCCAAGTTGTGCCAGAGTTCGCGATGTAAGGCGAGAGCCCTCCTCTGACAGTCTTTGAGTGGGGGAAGGAGCAGTAACCAAGACGACGACCTTCAGGGAGAAATTTGTTGGGGCGCCAATGTAGATAAGCGATAACACAAGAATTTAGCAAGGAGCCCGTTTTGGAGCACGAGCAGCTCCTTTAGGTTAGCGGTCTCCCAACTGATCCAACTTCACATGCAGAGCTTGGAGTCCCTCCATGATAGAATCCATGCTTTTACCGAAAGTCACCTGTTGTGTCCCGACAGCTCTGCCCATCGCATCAATCATGTTGGGCAATTTCCGTGGGCGTTCGATAACTGACCCCACTCTTTTAATTTCCCGATACACCAGGGCAACGCCCAGGCCAATCAGCAGAAACCCAGTGATCAAAGTTCCGAATAAGTACACGTCCTCAATATCTTCCAGGGAGAGAGGCGCGAGACACAAACCACGCCACGTCGCCCACGAGTCAAGCACATATCCAGCCGAGAACGTTCCGTCTGGACATGCGGGTTCTCCCGCCCCATGACTCCTAGTGGAAAAAAAGAGTATCAATTGCGTTGAGAGACCACTTGATCAATTCCATTTTCTTCGTTAAATTCGAAGAGCAGCGTCAGGGTCCTGAGACGAGACAAAGAAGCTGAGCAGAAACACCAGGGAACAGGGGAAGCGCAGGAGCAAGAGATAGTGCGACCGCCTCTCGTGAAAGCCGGAAGAGAATATATACGTTTGTCAGCTTTTAGTGCAACTAATTCAGGTGAATCTTCAGGTATTTCAACTTCTTCAGTACAGATTCTGATGGTAACTCTTGTGGTAACTCTGATGGTTGTACCGTTAGGTTTCCATAATTAGCATCTATTGTATCTTCAACAACTGGAATATCGACAGGAATATCAAGTTTTTTTCAAGTAAATCTTTGTCAGGTTGGTGCTTTCAGTTAAGTACTCATCAGGTTGGTTTCTTTCAGGAATCCCTTTCCTTGAAGGCATTTCATAGACGGTAGTAAAACTTCCGGGTTGCATTACTGGTAGTTCTGTGAAATCTTGATACAGGACCTCATCTTCTTCCTCCATTTCAGGAATAATAGTCTCCTGTTGGACAGAGTGACGAGTGTTGTATTCTCTTGGGCTATGTGAAGTAATTGGTTCTTCACCATGTGCAGGTAGGAAATTGCAAGGTAGGAGTAAGTCCCTGTGCAACATCCTTACAGGACCATCCGCAGACTCGGGTTTGACAGTGTAGACTGGCAGATCTCTAACTTGTTTCACTATATGAACATCTGGTTCCCATTTGTCTGCAAGCTTGTGTTTCCCACAGAGTAGAACAGCTCTTACAAGAACTCTACCATCAACTTTAAGCTTGGAAGCGGTAACCTGCTTGTCGAATCTTGTTTTGTTAGCTTGCGCTACTTTGTTTGCATTCTGTTTGGCTAGTTTGAAAACTTGCATCTAGATGTAGCTGTAGTATTTACATATTTAGAATGTGACTTGTGATTACCTTGTCTCAAGGGTAACTTGAAGGCTAAATCTACAGGCAACTTTGGTTGTCGCCCAAACATCAATTCATAGGGAGTAAATCCGGTAACATCATTCTTCGTATAATTGTAGGCGTGTACGACAGGTTTGACAAACTGTTTCCATTTGGCTTTGTCTTCTTCAGAAAGGACTCCAAGAAGTATTATACAGGTAGCTATTACAACCTGCTGGGCATTGCTGCCTGTCGCACCTCTGCCAATGCCCATGGGTCAGCTGCAGGGTCATCAGCCAGAAAAACCACCATTCACCTACATTTCGCTCTTTTAGTTCTGGTACGTCTACCGGTAGCAGAGCAGTGACACGGCATCCGACCTCCACTGGGTAGATGGTGGTTTTCCAGCCAGCCTCCCGGCACTCAGCAGCCAGCTCCGAGTACTTCACCCTCTTGTGTTCAAAGGCGGCCTCAATCCCCTCCTCCATGGGCACTGTGAGCTCAATGAGGATCACCACTCTTGCCTTGGTTGACCACGCAACTATGTCTTGCCGGAGAGATGTGGTGGTGACCTCCGTGGGAACTGAAGCTTCCTATCAAGATCAACCCTCATTCTCCACTCTTGGTCAGGGGAGAAGGGCCTTGGTGTTTCTTTTGGGCCAATACTTCTCCTGACCCCTCCTTTCGCAACAAAGGTGGTGAGGTCCTCTGCAGCTGATGGTGCATTACTTCCCTGTCTACACTCCTCCAGCACTTCGGCTAACTTTCTCAGGACTTGGTCATGGCGCCATCTATACCGGCCCTGTGAGAGTGCGATCTTACAGCCTGACATAATGTGCTGGTGGCTTACGTTGGGGACACTGCAGAGCACACAACATTCCTCACTCCTGAACCACTGGTAGAGGTTCCGAGGGCAGGGAAGTGTGTCATATGTTGAGCGGATGAGGAAGCCGAGTCTTGCCTGTGGGATCTACCACACGTCTGACCAACTAATGCTCTTGTTTGTAACTCCCTCCCAGGTTGTCCAACTTCCTTGCCAACTCTGTGACACGGCTTTGATCTTGTGGCGGTCTTCCTCCATCCTGGTCACTTCCGCCACCACCATTTCCTTCCTTTCCTTGCGACTGGCCCAGTGCTAGCGTTCCTGACTGATCTGTCTGTGGACTCCCTAAGCTCGAGGACCAACATGGCCTTCTCTTGCATGTAGCCCATCTGTAGAGACTTCAGTGGTAGCTGTAACATGTTTCTTCCAAAGAGGCCAGCTTCAGATTGGCACTGTGGCAGCCCCAATTTCGAATTAATGAGTTGGCTTTCCCATCTATCTTACTCACGGTTGATGAGGGTATCTTGCTCATTTCAGGGGCCACATTACCCTCTGGTAGAGAGTAAATTGGTAGCACCAGACCTTATACTTCCCAGGGAGTTGACTTTGATCGATCCTTGCCAGGCTGTCACAGAGCTGTTTCATGACTGTTTTCCCCATCTGTTTGTCAGACAGCTCTGCGGTGTTCAGTCTTTGGAGAGACTGAAGAAGAAGATTTAACAGTGTTCTGCTAAAGCGTTCAACAGGATTCCCACGAGGATGGTATGACGTACGAAATCCGGACCTTGGTCACTATGTAAGCATTCCGGAATTCCATAATGGACAATGAAAGATTCCCAAAAGCACTTCGTAACCGTTCGGGCCTTCTGGTTAGGTGTGGGAATTGCAATGGCATACTTGGTAAAATTGTCAGTTATTACAAGAATGTCTTTTGTGTTACTCCGGTCAGGTTCTAGAGATAGAAAATCCATACACACTAGTTCAAGCGGTCTGGTGGAAGTAATGTTTACCAAAAGGTGCAGGCTTTTCTGGCAAAGTCTTGTTTGTCTTGTCAAGTTTTGATTTTCTTTTCCACATCTTCAGCCATCTTTGGCCAATAAAATCTGGACCGTACCAAGTTAAGGGTTTGTTCTAGCCCCATGTGACCCATGTCGTCATGTAATCTCTTTAGTACAATAGGCCTTAAGGACTCAGGTAAGACTAGCTGGTATATAGGGTTGTCTCCATCCATGCGTTTACGATATAGAACCTTGTCTTGCAATTTCAGCTTGTTCCATTGTCACAGGAAAAAGGTAATCTGAGGCATTTTAGCCCGAACAGTGGGAAGAACTGTTTCTACTTCCAAATGATGTATGCCTTCACTTAAACAAGGATCTGCTCTTTGATGGTTTTGAATTTCTTCATTGGACAGAAATTTGTTCTTCATCCAAGAAACAATCAAGTATAGCCTCAGGTGTAACTGTTAGAGAATGAATTTGAGCCACTGTCACTATCTTGATGGTAATCATCCACATATTTTATGTCTCACAGAAACCTGGATTCGATCTGGCGAATATTTAACTTTAAATGAGGCCACACCTGTGGGATACAGTTATATTCATAGACCAAGATTGTTAGGCAGAGGAGGAGGAATATGCATAATCTACAGAAATTCTTTAGAAGTCCACCAGAAACACTATGATCTCTCCAATTCTTTTGAGATGCTATATATTAATATAACTAATCCGGCTACAAACAATGACGCTCTCTCACTCACTAATGTGTACAGACCGCCAGGGCCCTACTCAGACTTTATAAACGATTTCAGTAATTTTGCAGCAAATTTAGCAGTATGTAGTGACAAAATAATAATGGTAGGAGACTTTAACATACACTTTGAGAAGGCAGAGGATCCGCTGAATAGGGCATTTACTTCGATATTGAACTCTGTCGGCATTATTCAAAATGCCACGGGACCTACTCATTATCACAATCATACTTTAGATTTGATTTTGACGCTGGGTACCGACGTAGCTAATATAAATACATTTCCACAAACCACAGCAATCTCCGATCACTATCTAATCTCATTCGAGCTACATCTCAACCTAAATACCCGCCAGTCTCCTCGGAATTGTTTAAAACGATCGATAAATTCGTCAACCGCCACACAGTTTACTGAATCCCTCCCAGATTTAACGACTTTAGCCTACTCGCCAACAGATCCAGAGGAGTTAGACAGTTTAACCGACTGCTTAGAGAATACTTGTAGATCAGCTCTAGATATAGTAGCTCCATTCAAATATAAAAAGGTCAGACTTAAAAAGCTCGCCCCGTGGTACACCGACCAAACTCGTAAATTAAAACAAATAGCACGTAAATTAGAGCGGAACTGGCGCTCTACTAAGCTGGAAGTATTCCACTGTGCTTGGAAGGATAGCCTTATTGAATATAAAGGGGCACTTACTAAAGCACGCTCAACATACCTAGCCTCACTGATTGAAAAAAATAAAAATAATCCTAGATTTCTTTTCAGTACTATTTCTAAACTTACAAAAAATCAAACCAGCGCTGAACATCAGATTCCAGGGAACCTAACTAGTAATGTCTTTATGGATTTCTTTGATAATAAAATAGAGAATATTAGACTAAATATAAATCCTTTTATAGGTAATTCATCTGGTTTGTCATCTGGATTGGCTGATATTGAACAAAATCTAGCATTAGAAGAAAAGCTTGAAGCTTTTCAACTAGAATTGGAGAAAATAATTTCATCTTTAAATTCTACTACTTGCACATTAGACTCGATTCCCTCTAAATTGCTCAAAGAGGTTTTACCAGTTGTAATCGAACCTCTTTTAAATATAGTTAACTCATCCATCACAATGGGTCACATGCCCAGATCCTGTAAACTAGCAGTCATTAAACCCCTGATCAAGAAACCAAATCTTGATCTTAATGTACTATCTAGCTACAGACCCATCTCGAACCTATCATTTATATCCAAGATCATAGAAAAAGCCGTGGCCAAACAGTTATGCTTATATATGCACAGGAACCACATATTTGAAAAGTTCCAATCTGGATTTAGGCCCCACCACAGCACATGATACAGCACTAGTTAAAGTAACAAATGATCTGCTTCTTGCCTCTGATCAAGGTTATGTATCTCTATTAGTGCTTCTCAATCTTAGTGCAGCCTTCGACACAATAGATCACAAGATCCTGCTAGAAAGGTTAGAAAACTGGGTTGGAATACAGCCCTTTCATGGTTTAACTCTTACTTAACCAATCGCTATCAGTTTGTAGAGCTCGATAATATTCCCTCCAAACACTCAGAAGTGAAATATGGAGTCCCGCAAGGCTCCATCCTAGGACCACTATTATTTACATTATATATGTTACCATTAGGAATAGTTATAAATAAACATGGTGTCAACTTTCATTGCTATGCAGATGACACCCAACTTTATATATCAGCCAAACCTGATGACAAATCCAGATTAGGAAAAATTGAGGCCTGCGTAAATTATATTAAATGTTGGATGTCGCTAAACTTCCTCCACCTTAATGGTGACAAAACGGAGGTTCTCCTTCTGGGCCCAAAGGCCACAAGACAGAAAATACCAGATCTAATGTTAAATCTTGCAGATTACCCCATTACTCCTGGCTCGGTAGCCAAAAATCTCGGCGTCTTATTCGACTCTGACCTATCATTTGATAAATACATAGATAATACTACCAGGATAGCTTTTCTACATCTCCGTAACATTGCCAAGTTAAGAAATGCATTATCCCAGCATGATGCAGAAAAATTAGTACACGCCTTTGTTAGCTCCAGATTAGATTATTGTAACTCGTTACTGTCAGGATGCTCAAATAGGAATATAAATAAACTTCAAGTAGTTCAAAATGCCGCAGCCAGAGTTCTAACTAGAACTAGGAAATTTGAACATATCAGCCCAGTCTTATTGGCCCTGCACTGGCTCCCAGTAAAATTCCGTATTGATTTTAAAATTATTCTATTGACTTATAAAGCACTGCATGGACTTGCTCCTGACTACCTCCAAGAGCTTATCTCTTATTATGAACCCGTCCACTACGATCCCAAGGTGCTGGCCTCTTATTAGTTCCATCAATTAATAAGGTAACAGCAGGGGGAAGAGCCTTTTCTTATAAGGCCCCCCAACTATGGAATAGTCTTCCAGAATGTGTCCGGGACTCTGGCACAGTCTCAATCTTTAAGTTTAAGTCAATCTTTTTGATCTAGCATTTGGTAATTAATGTGCCCCTTTAGATAAGGTAACAGATCCAGGGGTTCATGGGCAAAGGGTTTTATGGCAAACTGGGGCGCTGGTGCTGTCATCCTATCACTGCACGTGGTCACTCATGTTTGTCGACAGTGTAGTGGATGGATGCCAGTGTCTCAGGATGCTCCCAAGTCTGTGTTACCTTCTGGTTCTGCCCTTTAGCTAGGCTGTAATAATTTAATTCCCGGAGTCGCTGCCACACTCCAGAAATGTTTACATTTACTTTGTCTAACATATTCCATACAGAACTAATTGTCCCTCTTTTTCCCAATGGCTGCCCGAGAAATACCGGGACAAGGAGAGACGAGCCTTTCCCGTTACCCACCCCATACAAGCATCTAGGAGATGGTCTGGCTTGCCAGTGGATGTGCCGATGCCGTGGTTGGATGTGCCATTATCGCAAGAGGACGCGCTGATGCCAACTCCCACCTGAGGCTCATCTACTCTGAAGGGACTGTGACTACTCGGCCTGGAATTATAATCATAACTACAGGATTATATCTGGACTATACCTGAATTGTGAATGTGGACATTGCTAGCGGGCCGCCCAATGGAGGATGGGTTCCCTTTTGAGTCTTGGTCCTCCCAAGGTTTCTTCCTAAATTCCTGCCATCTTAGGGAGTTTTTCCTTGCCACTGTCGCCTTTGGCTTGCTCATTAGGGATCTGGACCTACGCAATTTGTAAAGCTGCTTTGTGACAACATGTGTTGTAAAAAGCGCTATATAAATAAAATTGAATTGAATTGAATGTGTCGAATGAAGTGTTTTTCACAGAGTGCTTTCACAACATCTGGGCTCATGCAAACTTCTTCCTCATCCAAATGAGTGTGAACAAACTGATAGATTCGCTCTTGCTCCCTTTGAGAGATGACCTCATTGGCTAACCCACCATGGGGTCGTCTGGACAGACCTTCAGTGTCAGTTTGCTTGTCCGGCTCTGTACTTGAGTCTGAAATTGAATGTGGATAATGCAGCTAACCATCTGTAACTGGTGGCATCCATTTTGGCTGTTGTAAGAATGTATGTCAGCTGGTTGTTATCTGTCACAACTGTGAACAGACCCCCATACAGATAATCGTGAAACTTTTCCGTGACTTCCCACTTGAGCGCTAAAAACTAACTTGTGTGCAGGATACCTGGACTCGCTGCGTGATAAGCCTGGCATAGGCAATGACTCATCTTCCCCTCCAGCTACAAGGCCGCCCCCAGTCCTGTAGCACTGGCATCAGTGTGTAGGACGTATGGACATTGGGAATCAGCAAATCCAAGAACAGGAGCAGGAGTAAGCCAGGAGTAATGGGGTAATCTGCAAGATTTAACATTAGATCTGGTATTTTCTGTCTTGTGGCCTTTGGGCCCAGAAGGAGAACCTCCGTTTTGTCACCATTAAGGTGGAGGAAGTTTAGCGACATCCAACATTTAATATAATTTACGCAGGCCTCAATTTTTCCTAATCTGGATTTGTCATCAGGTTTGGCTGATATATAAAGTTGGGTGTCATCTGCATAGCAATGAAAGTGCTCGGGACAATCGAGGTTACATACTCAGGACTTCTGGTCTTTCAAGTTCCAGTCACCATAAAATGCAGTCGATATTGATTGAACTTCATTCATTCATTCATTATCCGTACCGCTTATTCCCGCTAGTCGGGGTCACGGGGGGGCTGGAGCCAATCCCAGCATCTCCGGGCGAAGGCAGGGTACACCATGGGCAGGTCGCCAGTCCACCACATGGCCAACACACACACACACACTCACACCTACGGGCAATCTAGAGTGACCAATCAACCTATGATGCATGTCTTTGGACTGTGGGAGGAAACCGGAGTACCCGGAGAAAACCCACGCAGGCACAGGGAGAACATGCAAACTCCACACAGAGCAGCCCAGACCGAGAATCGAACCCAGACCGCCTTGCTGTGAGGCGACAGTGCTAACCACCACACCACCATGCCGCCCTGATTGAACTTCATGACAAGGGGAAACAAATTTCCAGCTCCTTGTACCTTGCTGAGGGCAGCGGAATCCTCATGGCCGCCATTAAGATCATATTCCCTGATTGTGTCCAATTCTACAATTCATTCCTGGCTGGCTCGCCAAACGTTATGTTATAGACAGAAAACTACTGTATATATATATATACTCAAAGGCTATAGTAAAAATATAGTAACAGGTAAGTATATAAATAATTAGCATTTAGATATGCAGACAGAGTATTTGTATGTTAAACTAGGTATACACATGGGCCAATCAGAAGAGTACCAGGATCGCTACGGAGCTCAGGCAACCAGCAACTCAAGAAAATCACTTGGCACTGTTGGGCATTTGAAAAGGCATTTACAATGTATGTCCAAAGTGTAAGTAAACAACCATAACAAAACAAGAATACTAGAAAGGACCATGTCTAACCTGGGTAGAAGATAAATGAGTCAATATATTCAGGGTGATTAGACCAATGTAAATTCAATGTGTGTCTTTGTGTTAATGTCATTCTCTCTTACTCCCACAGTTGTAGGAGTTTGCAAGGTGTTCCTCCTACCAGTTCTTGTTGATATCTAGAGGTCAACTCAAGGAATCAAGTTTCAGTTCAAAGGTTGTCCATGGAATGTAGGAAACCTTGTATGTTAGAGTCTGGGAGGCTCGCCATCAATGGATTGGTCCAACGTGATCATCCAATCAAAAAAAAAAAACCCTGACCTATAATAAGGCCATATTTATCTCATTAATATATTATCCATACAAATACACAAAACGGTAATAAAGAACGTAATTCACAATTAACTGAACACATGTATAGTGTTTCCAACATATACAATGAATAATCGCATTTAATCACTATATTTACGTTTATACACCAAAAATAGGAATACCGGCTGTAGGAGCCAAAACAGTAATACTAAGTTTCGTATGTAAATAACTATAAATAGTTAATTAGCTTTTTCTAAGAAATGTATATATACATATATATATATATATATATATATATATATATATTGCTGCTTAACATGTTAATAAGTTTCCATAATTTATTTTGTACTGTATGTAAAAACCCAAATTGTTTACATTCATGCCATTTGTTTTCATGTAGGAAATAAGTGTACTGTCCCTTTAAGAGAAACGGGAATGTGCCTGGACATGTTTAGAAGTGTGGAGAGTGAGCTGCATTGGATGCTAGCAGCAACACAGTTTTCTTACCGTGTTTGCGTTATAGTATAATGTTACTGCACATGTCTTTTCAACTATAGTTTTGAAAGTTTTAACTTTTGTTGTTTTTCATCAGCCTGGAATAAACAGTTATTTTTAGTTCAGTTTTACACTGAATCCTGTGGAACTTTTTTTCAGCAATAGTAATAAACATTTAAACTGACCATAAAACATGTATATTGTCGCTGTATCTACCTAAAATACATGTTTATGCGGGGCTAGTTTATACGGAGCTAGCATTAGCTACCACACTATACACAAATACAAAATTAGCATTTCTGCTTACCAGTACAAAAGTGTCAAATTCGTCGTTTCCCCCAGGTGTTGTCTGATTAGTGACAGGTTAATAAATATATTATTAGACTGTCATCACTTATTTTTAAATGTTTCATCTGTTTTTATCTGTTTTGCAGCAGGAGAACCCTCAGTCTCATCTGCTGGCTGGATGCAAAAAGAACCGAAATCTCTGTCAGCGGGAACAAACCCGCCCCTTCTGTCCAAGCCGCCATCCGATTGGCTGTCTGGATTCAGAGTAAACCAATGGGAAATGTACAAAATAAAACAAATAAAAATATTATTTTTTTGTCACTTTTGTATTCATTCACTATTTCTTAATTAAATTACCTTAATCACCACAGTATTTAATAACAGCTTTCAAATTAAACTATGGTATACTGGTTTATAACCTGGGTTACAAACAGAAACACCTTCAAAGCCTGCTTAGACACCATAGTCTAAGCAAGATAAACGTGAATAATGGAAGCAAACACGACAGGGGCTTAGATGATATTACAACAACTCAAACACACACATACACTCTCACCCAAACATCCAGTCACACACGTTCCCATACAGCACTCACCCACTCACACACCTCCACACCAACACTTACACACCAACAAACACCCACCCAACCAACCCCTGCCCCACACACCCATGTTCACACCCCCAAAGCCACACACACTTACCCCATCCTATAAACGTGAAGCCCCGGAGGTACTTGGAGTCGGAGAAGAAGGTCATGAAGATGAGGCTGTGTAGGTAAAGGCCCTCCACTAGGATCCAGTAATAGTTGGTGGCCAGAAAGTAGATAAAGAGCAGCACTGTGATCTTACATCCGACCTGCTCAAGGAAAACACAACCAATCAGTTCAACCAATCCACATTGTCAACGCAGGTACCATCTACCAATAAGAAGGGTTCTTCCTATTATATTCCATCAATAGAAATTATCCAGCTAGGTTCACCATAAAATGTGCAAGTTAAAATACATGTCCTCTATTTCTATCTTAAAATTTCTCTTTCTGTCACTCTGAAACTCAATGCACTTTCCAAGAATTTTACTGAGCTAATTGAGACATGTTGAACAGATTCCAATGCCACAAGTGGTTATGTTTGCCAGTCAGACTGGTGTTGTCTTCATTTACTTCACTGGGACCCTGCTTTTCAAAAGTATCATATTTCAAGATGGCAGTTCTTGTATTCACACTTCTCTGCTCTGGAGATTAACCCTGCTTCTAGGTTTACATCCAGACTACAGATTAACCACCCTTCTACATTTACATCCAAACCGGAGATTAACCACTCTGCATGGTTTACACGCATTTGATATTTACCACCCTGAAGAAGTTCCACCCAGAGTAGAGTTTACACCCTGAAGAGTTTACATCCAACCTGGAGATTAACCACCCTGCAGAGTTTACACCCAGCCTGTAGATTAACCACCGTACAGAGTTTACACCCAACCTGAAGATTAACCACCCTACAGAATTTACACCCAGGCTGGAGATTAAAATTCACTGAGCATCTTTTAAAGAGACTGTCCTCTCCACTCACATACTGAGTGCTGTCCGGCAGGTCGATGGCCACAGTGCTGATGCCATCCATGAGGACTGCATCGTACTGCTGTGAGCTGCTGTTGCCGTGGACGACGTGGTCCTTGACGAAGATGCTGACTGCACGTAGCATGAATGACACGAACAGGTGCATGTGGATGTAGTTCCTGGTGCAGTGCAGGCGCCTGCAGGGCGGAGAACCAGCTAGGTGTTTAGGACCCTCGGCATGTCTGGTGTCTGACACTGGTGCATGTTGCTTAAATGCTGTCATTTTTATTACATTGGGTTTTATTTCAGGCAAATAAAATGAGAGTCAATAATTAGGCCTTAAATTCCCTTAACAGATGTGCTTGGCATGCACTGTTGAATGAGTGTGGCTTCCCAATAGTGCCCAGAGCAGATGGTAGAACAGCAGCTGGATTACAGCATAATGAACTACAGTAAAATGGATTACAGCCTTGTGGATTATGTCATCATGGATTATAATACCAATCCACACTGGTTTGGCAGTGACATGGTCAGTACAAGCCATGCTGAGACTTTGTCAGTATTGGGCAGGCAGAAACAAAGGTAAAAAAGGTCTGGTCTGTGGTACAGTCAATATTGGTCTGGCAGTGATGTGGTCACTACTGGTCTGTCAGTGATGTGGTCAGTACTGGCATCATAGTGACGCAGTGAGTTGATGACGTAGTACCTGAAATAGCCGATGATAAAAATGGCCACCAGCAAGGAACTGAAGGACACAGCATAGCCAACTGTGTACATGATGTGTAGTCTCTCAAAAAAGACCCTCTGGTAGCATTCAGAAGAGAGAGAGACAGAGAGAAAGACAGTCAGGGAGAAATTAGAATATTTACAAACTGTTAACATAAGTATTCATTTTATGTTGGTTGTGTGCATATCTTGCATGTTAATTTTGTGTGTGAAAATACAGTTAGAAAGTTTTTATTGGAAAAGTGTGATTGCTGTGTTTTTCCAAAACTTTGCTTAACTGTTCTTAACATATGCGGAAGATATCAAATGGACAAAGTCTTGTGTGTTTGTGTGTGTATGTGTTATTTGTCGCCAAGGAGGACTGGCACATTTGCTGGTTAGAAAACATTATCCGAAGTTGTCCAATCGGTCTAGGTTGGCTCCACGCTTGAGCTGCTCACTAGCACCCCCTGATGGAGGACAGGTCTGCTGCACAGTTTACCCACATCACTCCACAAAGGTATTATTCATTCTGACAGTTACAAACCAAGGTTTCCTTGATTTTTCATTGTTATGGTAGAGGTTGTGTCAGAAGTGTCAGAAGTGAAAGTCCATGTGTAGCAGTCCAGCATATTTTGTCTGCTGTGCAGGTCTTCCCAGTCGTCCTCACCTTGCCCGTCTTGCCTGATGTCAGAAACCGCAGACACTCTGAGTAATTTACCCAGGTTCTGTTCTCAGCCGAGACCCAGGAGCCGTTCAGATCGCACTTGCGGTAAGCATAGCCTGGAAAGCACATGGCAACACTTCAGATGTTAGCAGCATTAACACAGTAGTCATTTCAAGTGTGATTTTATTGTATTGGTCAAATTTAGGTGTAAATGTAGAATGTGGCACTAAAGTTTTGAAGAAACGTTGTATTGCATGGAAATGAGTCAGTAACAGCGGTTTTGTAGGAGGAATGTTAGAATAGGAAAGTTGTACCTTTGTGATTGAAGTCATAGATATAGCTTGGGCACTGCACTTTGGTGATGGTTCCTAAAGAGCCCTGAGGCCAGCAGATAAGTCCATCCCATCCAGGCCCACACATTTCATCTATGCACATACAAACACACATGCAATATTCTACAGCAGCCATCTCCATTCAAAATACCTCTGATACAGGCTAATTCCGATTTCATATTCATGTTTCAAACCTTAAAACAGCTGCATGTGTAGGCTGTGTAGATGTGAGCAGCTAATGCAATTAAACCTTTCTGATGTTGTCAGGGTGTCTAATCCTAACCCCCGCCCCCTAACTCTATCTATAAAATAAGAGCAAGAAATGGCTGAGTGCCCATTAGTCAGAAATCCTGTCCATTACTTTCATGACACATTCAGTGGGTCATCACACATTAGGTGATTGTTTTTATACACGTGTATTATAACACGGTCAGAATATAGCATAGCCAGTTTATAATGGATAAATACCAGTTCATAATGGAGAGAAAACAAAGTTTTGTTTTGATAAAAAAAGACAGATGTTCATTGTCTCAGTTAAATGGAGCGTGTTCCTACTTGCTAAATATTACAATGTGATTTTTAGCTTTGCTGCAGGTGAAGAAATGTTTTCTGTTATTGTTCATGCCAGTGCTAATGCCAGCGCCCTCTGAAGCTCTGAAGGACTTGTAAGACTTTAGCAAGGCAGCACTAGGAGGCGCCGTCTGGCCCAGGCTGTGGAACGTCTGCACAGAAGCCGCACCACACACGGCTTCGGAACCGCTGCTCCTCCAAACGGCCGCCTTTCTAGATGCCGTTGCGATTTTTTTTAGCAGAGCCCCGTAATGTGCATGAACAAAAGGAGGACATGCTTGCTTTTGCATCTCCGCAGTGACTGATGACATGCAAAAACTGACCGTCAGTGTTTGACCAGCATGTAACCAGCCTTATAAACATCAGTAGTTTTCTGTCTATGTCCTTTCTGTCTATGTTGCTGCTGGATTTACAAGTGGCTTTTCAGATTGGTCAATACTTCAATAAAGACACTGTATGGAAATTTGGAAAGAGTGGCGACAGGGTTACATTTGTCAAGCCTTTGTAAGATAAGTGGATAAGTACATAACACTCAAAAGTGTTATTCATACTAGAGAAAACGCCATGGTCATACTTTGCATTGGAAATGCGGAGCTAATACAGTGCATCTCTTAAAAGTACCTGTGTCAAAACAGACTGACAGATTTATAGGAGAAGAGAAAGAAGAAATTGTGTAATAAATACACCACACTTGCCAGTGCACACACACGTACGCATGCGCGCCCACACGCGAGTGCACGAACACGACGCAAAAAAGGCCAGTGCCAAACACTTCAAAAAGTGCCTCAGATAACTGCGGTTGACAACATCGCGCTGAACCCAGAGTGAATTACTATATGGAGTGCATATCAAATGCCGGCCATACCAAGCCCTTCTTCCACTGTGTACCTTTAGTTTTTTTCTACCTCCAATGTCCTCTCCATAGTTCTCTTCACTGTCTTGCCTTTCAGATTTGGATACTATATCCGTTATCCTCTCTGTTCCGACCTGCAGTGTTTTCCTGTGACTGCTGTTATCTGTATATCACACCTATTACTATTCTGTGTATTCTATCCGCTGTGCGAATTCTGATTTCTGCTTCAGATTTTGTTGCATCTGACCAGTCCCATGTCATCACACCTGCACACAAGGTCAGTCTGAACAGGCTGCTCCTATCTATAGCGTAAATCTTCTCACCACGGCCAAAAAACATCACTTGTTCTAGACTTATGCGGGACACTTGAACCTTTTTCTTACTGTGTACAAGAATTTTTTTACAAGAAGTAATCTCTTCTCATTGACTAATAATTGTGTTAATAGCTGATTGACAATGAAAGTGACCCCTTAAAAGTCAGGTTTTGAGTTCCAACCCAGTCACAGGCTTTATCACACCCGAAAATGCAATTTTATATTAATATATTAATATTAATGATATTAATGAGGTACACAGGTTTCCCCAGAATGAAAGTGCATGTCATCATAACCTTGTGCTGGGACCTGCAGCTCAATACATGTTCCAGTAAGACAACCATATGTGCCTTTTCAACCCGAACAAACTGTGTCAGATATCACAGCTTGATTCATGGTACAAATGCATCACTTGCTCTGGACATATAAGTTCTATCGCATATGATACAGTTGATTAAAAGAGTTTCTCCATGGTACAATGGACAATTATGTTTAATTCAATAATCTCTAAATTATCTCAAATTGAGATATCTATATTTGAGGTCTCATCATCAGCCTTCCATTAAATCCACAGCAAGCTGCTTATCATAACGTCTATAATAAAGCAATTAAATACAAATTTTCATTTAATACAGTAACTGGATTAACCATCTATGGTGCAGAGTTATTCTTTGTTCTTGTAATAATTTTCTTTTTGTAGTCATTTAGGTTCTATACTAATTGCTGTAGTATTTGAATTTGCATTATCTGTGCCCCACCACAGATGACAGATGATTTTAGCACAGACCTGGATGACTTTTCTGTGCAACTAAATCGTTCCTCTACTGCCAAGGACCCTGGGGTCGAAAAGCCACTCATGGTGTCTTTTCAATTGTCACCAAAGTAATTATCAACCTCAACGCTGCAAATAATCATGCAAAAACATATCCTAAATAAGGTATACACCAACTCTGATGAACTAGTCCCTGTTTTCTTAAATTCTACACTGGAATACTGCAGTGTGCCATTGTTAAAGGGGGCCATGGAAATCGATGATGGAACCCATGGCACTGGTCTTCAAGGCAGTGGCCCATCAGAGCAGATACAGATACAGTTCTTCCAACTTCATCCCCACTGCTCGAGATCAGCTGTCATGTGATAAATCTTTGTTGGTTGTATTGTGGGGTACTGGTTTGGAAAATGAAAAATTCTCTCTGATATGGTCGTCACCTACGAATTTGCTGAG
The DNA here is from genome assembly GCA_020368025.1 of Brachyhypopomus occidentalis. Taxonomy (NCBI): domain Eukaryota; kingdom Metazoa; phylum Chordata; class Actinopteri; order Gymnotiformes; family Hypopomidae; genus Brachyhypopomus; species Brachyhypopomus occidentalis. The sequence goes on along the minus strand of JAGXOD010000040.1, from coordinate 649,034 downwards.
AGCTGAGCATGCCCTCTGACATATGTTGATTCAATGACTTGTAAGGAAAATTTCCCAGTAGATCAGACCCCCCCCCCCCGCCCAAAACCTCATCTTTCAATATCTGCAGACATCATTCATTGATTCACCTTCAAGTTCTACAGTCTATCAGTTGAACCTTTGCAAGTTTGCTCAGAGCCATTGGCTTGGTTTGATGATTTCATACAGCACACCAGCCACACAGGGAGGGGCCATGATGGATTCCTGGTAAAGGTGAATCCATACAACAAGCAGCCGCCATCGCGCTGTCCTTTACTTCGTTTCTTCTCTGACGGCGTCTACGACCCCCCCGCTGCTGAGCTACCACTGCATGATGAGGGTGACGGCTCAGGTTCAGAGTTGTCTGATTCTGGACACTTTCTTCTCAAAACCAATCCATGCTGGTTTGGGCTTCATGCAACAATCTTGCAATGCATTGCAAAGTAATGAAAAAAATAAAAGAAAGACTCCAGCAGGCTGTTTACATTGTCATGCGCTGACCACGGGGTGATAGTATCGGCAAAGGTGCGTGGGCAAAGGTGCGTGGGCAAAGGTGGGCAAATTTTGATGATGTACGATCTGAACTTTCATGATTGTTTAGCTGTCATTTCGAGGAATTTTAATTAATTTTATCATGTTAGCAATAACAGAATTTTTTTCTTTTTTCTTTTTTTTTTTTGATGACACATACCTTCTAAATGACTTTGGCCCAGTCGCTCAGCGGTGGAGATGGTCAACACAGTTTTAATTTTTTAAAAATAATTTCCTCTTAAGTTTGAATCAGTTCTGACAGCAGATGAAAAGGTCCTCGTTACAGGTTCTGCTCCATCGATTTGAAGGCTTTTGTGTTTCTTTACACAAATCATTGGCACTTTCTCAAGAATTGATCCGCCCTCTAAACTGCTGGGAAGAGAAAGAGACCCAGCACTCCTTATGACGTCTTGGCACTTAACCCCCATCGACCGGTAGCATGAGACAGATGTTCTGAAACAACTTAATGAGCAGACCTGTAAGAGGAAGCAAGGCCTCTGAAGCCTTCATTTAATCTGATAACACACCTGATGTCTGATACTCTCAACCTGTTCAAAGGAGACTTTCAAAACAAATGTTACTGGCATGTGTTTCTTTGAAGAATAATTTGTGCATTTTAAAATCATTACACCAATTTGGATCTTGATCAACTTATGCACATGTGCTACAATTTAAAGATCGTGTTGTTGAACGATTTCTGAATGTGATTTTGCACAGTCTGATAATAATCAGATTAGTGCTTTGAAATCTTGATGATTCAAATAATTGAATTGAAATGGATTGTTGATTATATGAAACTACTATCACCAATGAAACCCATTTCTAAATCTATTCAGACTGCCTGATTGCGCATCTGAGACTTATATGACTTGTGGATTCTTGAAAAGTATTTCACTCTTTTTTGACTCAATTCTGATAACTCATGCATCTGAACTGAGGTGTAGTGGATGAAGGAAAACGAACGTGTGCTAATCACGCTGAGACGCTGTAGCCCATGATGACATGCTCCAAACCACCCAGCAGGGCATTCCTTGTGTGTTTTTTAGGCTGGTTCTTTTGTGAGATCTATTGTGAGTTAATTCATCTGCAGTGCCCTCTTACGTCCAAGTGAATGAAATTCTTTTGTTCAGGGTCAAACACACATATATGCAGCTTCCCCTGAACTATTGAACCTCATTGAAATTTGGTGCTGAAAGACCCATACAAGTGAAGGCCTTGGCACAGAAGTCATTACACACAGCCCTGGTCTTGCCCATAGAGTCTGCCTTCATTCTGACTTTTCTGACCTAATAAAATGAATGAAAATAAAACAAATTATAGTTAAAAAACCTTTCATTAAAATGCAGAATAAACACTCATATATCCCCAATATTCATTTCACACGGCCCTTTCCACATTCTACAACAGCAACGTTGAGGTCAGCGCACATTTACTATGTTAGCAGCCACTGCGGTGTTTTATTCATTACTTCGCAATGCATTACATGATTGTTGCATGAAGCCCAAACCAGCATGGATTGGTTTTGAGAAGAAAGTGTCCAGAACCAGACAACTCTGAACCTGAGCCGTCACCCTCATCATGCAGTGGTAGCTCAGCAGCGGGGGGGTCGTAGACGCCGTCAGAGAAGAAACGAAGTAAAGGACAGCGATGGCGGCTGCTTGTTGTATGGATTCACCTTTACCAGGAATTCATCATGGCCCCTCCCTGTGTGGCTGGTGTGCTGTATGAAATCATCAAACCAAGCCAATGGCTCTGAACGCAAAAGACACTTGAAAACAAATCACCTCTCACAAGCCTGCAAGGGTGAGGTGGATTTAATTAGTGTCTTCTCAAAGTCCGAAAATATGTTTGAAATGTCAATACAGCTTACAAGAGTAAGTGGTGCTACGGTGTGAGAAAGCGGCAGGAAGAGCGGTGCTTTCTGGTGGCTGAGAAGTTATCTAAGGCCCAGACGCTGGTGGCAGCACTGCCGACAGAGTGATATTACCAGCATGCACCACAATTGTCTGTAAAAAAAATAAAGAACTCACAAAGGTTCTGTTGTCAGAGTGTACAACTGGAAGGTGGATCAATGATGTCTGCAGATACTGAAAGATGTGGCTTTGAGGGAAAACCATTTGATCTACTGGGAAATTTTCCTTACAAGTCACTGAATCAACAGATGTCAGTGGGCATGCTCAGCTTCTGGAAAATGTTCAATTCATAGATGGGGACCATAATTGAAAGAACTTTTCATTTTCCAAACCAATACCCAACAAAACAACCAGAGAGGAGATTTATCACATGACAGCTGATCTCAGGGGATGAAGTTGGAAGAACTGTACCAATATCTGCAGTGATGGGCCACTGCCTTGATGACCAGTGCCATGGGTTCCATCAGTAGTGTCAGAGTGTCGGACCCAAACATGCGAAACACTCACTGCTTCCTTCATAGACGCTGCCAAAGGGACTTTCAGACGTTCTAGACAGAGCAGTGGACATTGTTCACGTCATCAAGGCGCAGCCATTAAAGAGCTGTCTGTTTTCAGTTCGATTAGGCATGTGGAAACGGAAGAGGAACATCACAGCTTGGTGCACTCCATTTATGCCTCTCACCTATTTCTGCCAGAAGGGGGCAGTGGCATGCGTTGCCCCAGATTCTTGTTCCCTACTGATCACATATCCCCCTCATAACCATTTACAGTGTGTGTGTTTGTGTATATGCACTGTAAAAATTGCTGTAATTTTACAGTATTTTTTTACAGTAATATACTGTTTTACATTTTTACAACCTGTAATTGTATTTTAGAGTGCATCGAGGTTGCGAAAAAAAAATTACAGGAAAATAACAGTAATGGATGAGCACAACCGCAGGCAGGGTCGTGTACAGTAATGCACTGTAAAAGTCTTGAATGGATTGCGCGGGAAGACAGGAGAAGAGCGGAGAAGATAGCCTGAAAAACGCCATTTTTCACACGGCACAACTGGTAAGTTCATATTTATATTACTTAAAAGTCACATATAGCTGAAAAAATATGATAACCTACGAATAATATACGGACAGCTAGTCAGTATTTACCTTGTAAAAATAAATTGTGGACAATATTACTCGTAAATGTTGCTTATGGACACCGTTAGCTTGTTAGCTAGATTAGCCAAGTTGTGTCAAGTGCTTGTGCCCCAGAGGACGCATCTTGCTCAATTATCGGCTACTCGCTAGGCTACTCTTCTGGAGTTACATCTCTACCAGCACAAACATCTTCATAGTCACTGTGTGCCGAAATTGTGAAAAGGCGTTATTTTCTTGAGGCAACATTACACTTTTCAACAGCAATTTATAGTTTCAAGTTCATTTTTAAAAAGATGCTAAGTGTTTAACGTTAGCTTAATTTATTCCCTGTCGGCCAGCTAGTGCTAAATGTGTGAGTTGGTTCTTCGGTTAAATCCAGAATGGGTTAAATCCAAAATGGCTTAATTCTTCCCTTTTTTGCTCCGTGATAATGGAAATAGATGACCAACCAGGTTAGTGCTCTTGTTTATACCTAAGTTTACAACGACATTTGGCATTCAATTATAGAAGGTGCACGACTCCATGTGTTTTTAAACGTCGTGTGGTAAGATTTGTACTCAAACTAGCTTGTAGTGTTGTATTGTATTTTTATTAAATTTTAAGTTTGAATGTGTGGGTGGTCATAGTTAAAGCTTGCTCCTTCGTTTTTACCAGACTTTGTTGGTCGTTGATAAGCTTGCTGCGGCAGCACCTGAACCAACTAAAGCATTGTGTTCCTCTTCTCTGCGTTTTTATTTTATTTTGTAGTGCTGTGGCCATTTTATTCCTGATAGTAGATACTTGTTAACGTGCTGTTCAGTGAAGTGTTAAGTTTTGAGAACTACTAGATCTACATGCTGCATGTGTGAGGCTAACTACTGGATATTTCCATGTTCATCACCGTGGCCTCTTTCCATTTTCTGTTTGAAATGCTGTTATAAGCTAACAAGCAAGTACGGGTTGCATTTCATTAAATGTGTTAGGATGACCAAATAGATAACTTAGCAAAGATGTATCACTGTAAAGTTTGTAACTATGAGAGTAATGCAATTGTAAGTTTTACTCAGCATATGAAACTACACAGTAATTCACCAAACTGCCCTTTAAACTTGTGGTGTACCTGAGTGTTCCAGAGCATTCAGAAAAAATTTGCAGCATTCAAGTCGCATCTATACCGAGATCATAAGAGTTATCAAAGATCTCTTAGGAGTTCTACATATGAACAAATTCATAGAACATTGATTTGCCAGATTGAGTTTTGTCAAAATACATTTACAAATTTGAAAGAGTTTGTTAATCATTTGAAAAGTCATATACAAGAAGGCAGAAAAATAAAATGTCCTTTTAGGGGTTGTGAGAAGGCATTTGGTGTCAAATCCACATTTGCATCTCATATCTCAAGAACACATAGAAACAGTTCATCTGAGCATGTACATGAAACACACTTTGAAAATCCTCACCAAAAACGTGGGTCAGTCTTCCTGTACTGAAACTGATTGTCGAGGAGCTTGAGCCAGAGGAACCCTTAGACAGTGAGCTCTTTTGAAGAATCTGTCTTTGTTTTATTTGAAACTTCAGGCAAAACTACTTTTTACGTTTCAGAGATTGGCCACGGCAGCAGATGTAGAAAGAACAGTGTCTCTTCCAGGCACCCCTAGACTGATTGTCTTGGGTAAGTTCAAGTGGTTTAAAATTTGTCACAAATCAAAGTAGAAACTGTAGATACATTAATTAAAGGCAGCGGTCACAAACCCTTGTGCTGGAGATCCTTTTTCTTGCAGAGTCTTGTAGTTTAGCGTTACTACCTGTGCCAGCCATTTTTAGTCTGCCCTTACTACGCTTTGTTTATCACACAGGCATGCATACACTAGATTAGAGTGCACATTTCTGTTGTTTCGGGTTGTACATGGAAGCAACAGAAAATACAAGCGTAGTCTATGGGGGTCACATGATTTCATCTACATGGTCTGAATCATACTGTGTCTGAATCAAAAGAAGACCTGCATACAATTTTAGTATGTGAGAGGAAAGTTCTCAAGATGTATTAATGTAAATGATTAGTGGCTGATTGATTGCAACTGGGATAAGTGGGAATTTGACATTCATATGGAACTATGTTTACTGTTTTTCAGGTGATGATCACACAGGAGCCCAGTGGATGCTTAGCATTGAGGGTCAAGTGGTGGCACCTCCCCATCCAAATTTTGTGGCTGGAATTGCGGCCTTGTTTGCATCTTATTACAACTTTAATTTGCTGTACCAAGAGCAGGCATCATGCACGCTTGAATTCATTCAAAGGTAAGTATGTCCTTGCCTGTTTCTTGTATACACATGCTGGACACAGAATAGGTTCACATGGATCTCGGACAAATGGGTATATGTACATCCAAATAAAATTTCATATACTTGATGCGTGAGCTCCTCAAATGGCATCCCTGTATCTTTATGAATATTATTATTATTATTAAATGATACTTTAAAGGACCTATGCATTTAAAGGTTTTTTTAGGAAACAAACAAAATAAAAAAAAAATCATGGAGGCCATTTAAGGAGCTCTCACGTGAAGTATATGAAATTGTCATTGGATGTACATATACACATTTGCCCAGGACCCATGTGAACTTATTCTCTGTCCAGCACCTGGGCATGCATTTTAACAGTCTTATCTGTAAAAGGTGTTGCTGCTGTTAGTTATACTAATCATCGGGCGAGGGCAGGGTACACCATGGATAGTTCGCCAGTCATTTGAGGCTAAATTAGACAATAGAAAATTGTGTATGAAACTTTTCATTCATATTTCTATTTGGTACATTTTTTTCTAGTTTTTTCATTCTATTCCTCAGAGTTTAAAGTAAGACCAGGTATAATTTAGAATTGCATCTTATTTTAAATGTGAAACATGCAGCCTATCAAACATGTACTTTGATATAAAGCATGGGGCTATGTTATGTTTTATTTTAGATGCTTCATTGGAATTAATCCAACCATCGGCAAGAAAGGTGGGAAGGTCTCGGCGAAAAAGAACAGCACGGTCAACCCACACGTGTGTACTCTTCTTAAATACTTAATGGACTTTGAATGGCTGTCTGTGTGAGTATGGCATGAAAAGTTCTAAAGAACGATCGAACCAAGGAACTTTGTGGACATATTATTCCAGTTGTTCATATATTGCTCAAAATAGTATTCAGAAACGTTATTGTTATTGGTTTAGTTAAGTTGTTTTGCTAAATTATTTCATACAATGTTTGTAGTTCTTATTTTGGTACATGTTTATGAATACGTTGTCTAGGTATTTTTAAAGGCCATTTCAGAATTAAAGCATTTGTTGTAAACACATTATTTTCTTTAGTATTGGTGATAAATGAGAGGTCACAATGTCTAAAGATTTAGTAGAAAGTTGTATAAATAAAAGTCTCCAGATTGTCATGTTGACACAGTGCCCTGTATGTTTTTTTAGTCCAACCTTATCTCAACATTATTCATAAATGTTTTACATTTTAACAGTGTGGCTGTCTTCTTTTGTGAAGAAATTCTAATGCAGTTGAATTTAATGTATCGATGAATATCAAGTTACACTAACATACTGTAATTCCTTTTACAGTAATTAACAACTCTTTTTACAGATGATTACTGGCAACTTTTTTGCCAGCTAATTACTGAAACTTTTATAGTATGGATTACAAGAAGTTACTGTAAAAAAACACAGGAAATGCTTGTAATTTAAATACAGGAAAAAACTGTAATCTGAGTTACAGCAACATACTGTAATTCCTTTTACAGTAATTAACAGCACTTTTTACAGTATATTACTGGCAACTTTTTTTGCCAGTTAATTACTGTAAATTCTACAGTACAATTTTTTACGGTGTGTGTATAAGAGGAATAAAGAATGTATGTTTTCCTGTATTTTTTAAATTGGTGTGACTCAAGACTTTCTGTAAATTTAAAGGGTGGACTGAAAATAGGGTTAAGAAATGTTGCGCTAGAAAGGAATGTGTGTGTGTGTGTGTGTGTGTGTGTGTGTGTGTGTGTGTGATTCCTCCCAGACAGAGCAACTGATGAGAACAGATGGAAGCCAGCAGCATGCTGATAGCACACTGTAATAGCCCACGACAGCCCTCCTCCTAGCACTGGTCAGTGTTCCTCATTTACAGAGATCACACTGCTGTGAATTCAGGCAGCCCAGCTGGAAATGTAAACACTTGTTGATTGTTCCAAGTTTTTGCACTACATCCACTGAAGATAGGGCAAGGGCCAGTGCTAGGTTACAGCCCTGGTGAAGGCACAGGCCTGCTTTGGACCGTTGATAAACAAACAGTGCAAAGCAAGGTCTCTGAGCCGCACGTGCTTCAGTGCATCAGCACGCGAAAGAAGAGCTGCAGGTAGAAGCGAGTGGGCGTGGCTACCTGCACGGTCATGCTCAGAGATGTTCTGGAGACACTGGAGTTTGATGTCGTACAGAAGGAGAACTTGTTCCTGTGCTGTGAGACCTGCCTCTGTGTCCACCTGCCAAGGGTAAACAACAGGTGCCTTAAGGTGACTGCTGATTTACCGAAATCATGTCACACACAACGAAAAACTCAACTCAAACTAAAACAAATACTGGAATTTCTGGAGGACATGCTTTGGTGATCATATATGGCCAAATCAGAGCCAATTTTTTTTATTTTTCTTAATCAGATCATACACTTTTAATATCTCTGTAATCAGTAGCTGTTTGTTGAATAAGTCAATCAGAGCCCCCGAATGCCTAACAGGACCTCCAAAAATCGTACCGAAGCCAGTCAATGCGAAAGAGTGTTTTGCCTTGAATGAGTGTCGCACAGGCTACTTTTACGCACTGCATTTGCGCAACGAAGTCTAACATTTCTAACATAGAAACAACAGTTCGTTACAATATTTTAGAATAATTCCTTGCGGATTAATAACGCCTTTTACACGTGACGTTTGACTTTCGATAAAAGGCTCGTCATTACTTAATGTCTTTCTCATAAGAATTCGTGTCATTAAAGCAGAACTCGCAATTTGTTTTTCTTTTCAGACTCCCTACAAAACACTTAGGTTGAATGAATGGCACGAAGCGCCGAGGAAGGATTAACATTAATTAAATCATTGTATGCTACCCTGAATTAAAACGATTGCTGCGTTTTGAAGAAAATTGTCACTTCACAGCTTAATTTGCAACAATACGATAATGATACAGCGCTGCAGTGACACAGAGAAACTGCTGTATATACTAGGTGTGAAAGTGAACTGATCACACACGCAGCACGATACGTGTCAGTCTGTCACAACCTGAGGGACAACCAGTGAGGACAATCAAATAGATGATTATTGATTATTAAATATTTAGAAATCATTTTGGCTCTTAATACTGTCTTTTATCTTTGTTATGTTTATACTTACGTGTTTCAGGTTAACTACTTTGGCAACAGTGTATTTTATTACATTCATGCCAATAAAGCATTGTTGAATTACTGGGGCAGAAACAAGGTCTATACTCATTAATAAAGTAGTTTTGTCATATTTTTAAGAACTAGTGTACCAAATTGTTACACAGAAAGGCCAGAATCTGACGTACGCACAAGAAACAGAAATGTACTCACCTGCGCGATTACTGAACTCCAAAACAAAACTTCGACGCAAATCCATACTGCTGGTGCCAGCATGCTGAATTCTCAAAATAACCAAAATGCTTTCTCCGGTCACTCCACAACGTTCCTCCTGTGGTCTGTGATACAGAACGATTCCCACGAAACCTCGTTTTGCTCAAATGGAAATTTGAAAGAAAAAAGTGTAACACAGGATCCTATGAAATTTAAACTAAGCAGATATTGTAATATTCAAAACTTACAGATGTTCAAGAACAAACCGCAATATACAAAAGCTTGTTTATCGCCATTCCCCGCCGTTCTTTTTCTTTAAGCTGTATCGAGTTCTCACTGGCACAAGCACGAGAGAGGCTGCGAATGCCTGACACCGAATGACCACGAGCGACCCTCCTCATCGGGGTGTGCCTTGTACTCGGAAAGAAGCGTCACAGAATACGCGATTTCAACAGCAATTATCAAAACAACGGTCTTATGCACGGAATTAAAACTTTGTTTCATATATTGAATTTTAAGCGTTTCTATAAAGAGATATAAAACTCCCGCTTCAGCCTTAGCATATTCGCACGTCCAGGTCTTGCTGGTTTTTGGAGATGAGCTGTCCGTGGTGCTGAAACTGCACACTTTCAGATCGGTGGGATTTTTATTTAGGCATAAGACCACTTTAGGAGAGTGAATGAGGAAACATTGAGTGCAGGCATAGTGCCGCACGCGATTCCACTTTTGGACAAATGTTCAACAAGTGTTCTTCACAGGAGTTCACGAACACTAACACTCGAGGGAACTGCTTGTGTACTGAATTTGTATGGAACACTATTGCGAAGCCACTTTTATTCAGACCGACGAATAGAGGAAGGTGAGAAAAAGAGAGCTCATGCAAACGAGCACGCGAATGTCTCTTATGGCACTGAATAGCTTGAGACATTCTAGCCTACTCATTAGAAAAGACAGCAGTCAATCACGATGGTTGGCAAAGAGAACCCATGTAACAGCTAACAGCGCGTCGATTCATCTCAGATAGATTCCTCTTCACTGCTGTGGGAAACGCGTATTTGCGAGGCCAAAGGTGTTATTCTTCGAAGGGAGAAAAGAAGCAATTAGGCTTAAAGAGATATCATAATCGATAGTGCATATAGATATGTTGTGTGCCTCCACGCCTGGCCCGGATTAATAAATGTGTTTGACTACAAACAGAAAATGATTGTTTTCCATATCAAAAGCATAAAAAATCATTTCACAAAACTAACATCGTACACGAGTACGGTTTGAAGGCAGGCAGACTATTAGCACATCAGGCTTGCCTGGGAGTTTATCATTGCCACTAGTGTGCTCATTAGGGCTATGGAAACAATTGGTATAAAAAAAGCTAACTGCTGTCTAAATAACTTTACTGGTCGGTAACCGAGTCCAGAATTATGACCCAAATCACAGCTCTAGGTATCATAGTTTTTAGGTTCTAAGACATAGTGTTTTAACATTTTATTTCGCTTATTCTACGGTAGGAATTATTTCTAAAACATCCATAGGCTGATGCCTTTCCCAAGTTTCCTTAGATGCTGCAATGGTTTTTTTGTTGGCTGAACTGGGGATACAAGACACCATGAAAGTTTGGTTTCTGTCTAGGCTATTATATGAGGCACCAGCTGCTTCTGTTCAGAGAAATGCCACCTTTTGCCACCTTTTGAGGTTATTGTCCTCTGTTTGGAGAGACGTCCTTGATCCCCTTTGCTCTTCTGCAGTTGTGCTTGGGCCTTAGCTGTCTCAAACAAGCCTAGAACACAGGGTCTCATAATACACACATGGTCTTTACTGTGTTGGTAATGTAATCTGCTTCCATCATATTTTCAGCATTCAGTATAATTAAAAAAACATTTAAAAAATGTAATTTTTCTCAGGTTTCAATGATCACACCCTACCCTCGACAATATGCCATTTCGGTGAAAAGGTGTCGACAGAATTTGCAGTGGTTTGACGTCCATGTATCTCTCACAGAGTGGATTACTAAGTGGCATTCCGGAGTGGTCAAAATCATATGATAGGGAAAACACTTCAAAGATGCAACACACAGAGACGAAATGAGACCACCCAACTTCCTTAATTTCTCCGCTAAAAATGATATCTTGGATTCATATCAGAACAGATTCATTTATCTATACACTTACATTATAGCTATAACACCGCTAAGCCCCCCTCACATACCCAGTATTTAAAGAATGGCATATGAGTGGGATTATGAACTATTTGTTGTTTATGTTTGTAAAGCAATCTGTTATATAAAGCAGCATAAACAAATCTACAACATACAACAAACTAATTTTTTTCTATTACTTACACATATGACTGTTACTGTACTGGACCCCATGTATAAGCTATGGTCTGTTGAATTTGCGTTTCTGTTGTTATTGTTGCTATTGTTGCCACACCCCCTTGTTATCCTCCCTCTGTGAGCCTGTTTCAACGGGTCTCTTGTTCTCCCCTCATTAACGTGAGTGTATTTAAACCATCATGTTTTGATCTCCGTTATTTTCTGTCTGCAACTCTCTCTTGGCTTTCCATCCCTCACTCACGTGTTACAATGACATTTAATCCAAGATCAATCCATTGCATTACCAGAATGACCATCAACCACTGCCATGTCATAATATATATATATATATATATAATGACATCAATTAGCTGATCTAATTCTTATATTGTGGAAATGTCCAAAGATAGAAACACTGTGGACAGATATGTCAAAAATTCTCTCAGATATAGCCCTCTCTCAGATGAAGCCTTTACTGCTTCACTGGGTACCTGTCCTAGGTGCGTCCCAAACAGACACACCAAGCATGTTGCCTCCTCTACCCTCCATGCGCCAGACATCTTAACCTTCTGGAGCAGTCACACTCTTCCCTGCTCTCCAAGGTCCACTTGATCCAGAATGTTATGTACCACCTCAAACTGGAGAAGGTCAAACACAGCCTGGAAGATACAAGAAAAAGATGTCCGGAAAATTTAGTCCCTGTTTCTTCAATATTATGATCTGATAAAAACATATCAGACCTCGGCTGAGTTGCCACGGAGACAACATCCCCGCTCCTTGATCCTTTTTAGTTTTTCAATATTTGTATTATTATACATTTGATTTCTCCTGTCTCTTAATTTGAGAGAGGGGCTATGCAAGCAGGGCTGAGTGAAACACGGGGATCTGGGGCTAAAAGGCTCTAATATTCTCATGCATGCTGATGTTTGATTGATGTTTTGATGAATGACTTTTGCACATTTTATATGCTAGGACACCCGTGGCTTCCCATCACGTGTGCATATGAGTGCGAAGACGCTGAATGTGATGTTTGAAAATCAAATCAAGTGATATTGGAACAGAACGTCCCTTCTCTCTCCTGTCTGCTTCTGACCGGCACAGTGGACACGTGAGCTGAGGAGGGAGAAGGCATCTCCCCCGTCTCGGTCTCCCCTAACGATGCCGCCTGCGAGTTGCTCTCTCGTCCCCTCGCGACTGATGAATCTTCAGAGCGGTCAATAACAATACAGTAAAGACAACGTGTTCTGGCGATGTTATATAACACAGACAGCATAGGCGCAAACAAATGATGTGCTTTAAAATAAACGGCAGGTGAAATATCACATCAGAACACTGAGGGAACCAATCAATAAACAACCCACAAGCTAAGCTGATTCCCTCATTCCAATATTCCCATCCCCATCAGTCTCTTCTCCCAGTTAGCACAGCTAACACCAACACTCTTTATCTGATCCCAACAAACAAATATGGCACCTTTAAATCGTCCATGCGGGTGTAACGTTTGAGCTTCACAAAGTCCAGGGTCACTGTGAAGGTACTGAGACAGCCTGTACCTTGCAGTAATGTGGGGTTAAGTGCAGAACACCAGGACTGCCTTCTTAACCCACTAGAACCCTTGCCATATTCTGTAAGTTAAAATGCCACTCACCCACCTCTCTGCACTGCGATGTCATTGATCATCCCCCACAATCATTTCTTTTTCAGCAGTACCCCTTGAGAGCACTTCAGTTCCGGAACTTAGGAGGCAGAGAAAGCCGGTGCGCGATTGGCTACAAGCAAGTGGAGAAGTAACCTGGGAAACTGCATCACTGCCTGTTCCCTGGATTTGTTTAAGTCCTAAATTTATTGTCATTTTTGATGTTCCTTCTTGCTGTGAGCATCCGACTCCTCGAGGTCGTGTGCGTCACATTTCGAAATGAAAGTGCATTTTGAAGACATCAAAAGGCACCACTGTGTTCTGCTGTGCAGGAACTCCGAAAGATCCTTGCGTTGCCATGTTTCACTTTATGCTGCCACACCCAGACAAAGCACTGATTATCATGAATCATATCCATCTAAGTAGAGGCTACTGCATAGGCTACTGCATATGCTACTTTTTCTAAAGAGTCTTGTGTTAAGTCTTTACCTGAACCTGGCACAGATTCATTTCATAAGCTACCTTGGTGTTGTCAGATTGAATTTGTATGGAAGTAATCGCTTTTTCGTTAAACTGACGCTGTAACTCGCAGACGACACAGGTGTGTCAAAGGATTAGAGCAGAAATGTGCAAAACAGCAAGATGTAGAGATGTGACCTTTAAGAGAGAGGAAGCAGCCAGGCTGAGAGGAACAGAGGTCAGAGGTCAGAGGATAATTGCAGATGCTGAGTGAAAAATGGAGCGTCTCTGAATTTCTTCTTGCAGGTATTGAGGTCATTTTCAATTATTCACCCATTTATTCACCCACACACACACACACACAAACATTCATGTCTGTGCATGCATACATATACCGTGGACACTGTAAATTTTAACAGCTTACCATCCGCCATGGGCAAGGTGGAGTGTAAAGTCAGCTTAGCAGTGGGAATTGTTACCTGAGCTTAGCCCTGCTGGGCAGTACCATACAGGGACATTAGTCCTGATGGGCTGTACAGCACAGGGGCCGTTAATCCTGATGGGTACTACAGTACAGGGGCCGTTTGTCCTGATGGGCAGTACTGTACAGGTGCCATTAGTCCCGATGGGCAGTACAGTACCGGGGCCATTAGTCCTGATAGGCATTATCTGCTAGCATACTGTATGTAGACAATATAAATGAATTGCAATCTGCTCTTATGTTTCGTGTATGATAAAAGGTCCATTTGTGCATTCAAAATGTACATTTGAGATGTTATTAAAAGAACTTATCTGAGATAACTTGTTATATTACTGATTGTTGCTTTGTTGGTGTGGACCACTTGGCATTGGACACTTGACATTGGAGTGATGTGACCAGTTATTTAAACATACTGTGATCCCCCTGGTCTAGAGCTCTGTGTACATCAGGAATAATCACACTTCATCCACTGGCAGATTTAATGTGCACACAGCACCACATGACTTTATCACAGTCGCCATGTCTGTCATGCCTTTGTAGAAAATCAATTCTCTCATAACCCTTGCTGTCACGAGCCTCACAAATCTTCTCTGTTTGTCTGCACCGTGGAGCAAAATGAACGTCGGGCACTCAAATCTGTCTTCGAGCATATTTAAAATCAAGGATAAAAACCTGCCCTCAGAAATATATATCAAAATATGTAAAAAAAACATTCAGCCAAACAAAGGCACCAAAAGCATGATATGTGCTGAAAACAGGACAGAGCTTGTATGGGTTTAAAACACAGACTAAAGAATGAAGCTTTATGTATGTCAGTTTAAAACACAGATCAAACAATGAAGCTATCACGTGTGTGGGTTTAAAACACAGACTAAAGAATGAAGCTTTATGTGTGTGGGTTTAAAACAGACTAAAGGACGAAGCTTCTGTGGGTTTAAAACGTTATTTATCCTCAGTTTTAAATATGATCGACCACAGAGGCTCAAGTGCCCAATGTTCATTTTTGTTCCACAGCACAGACAAACAGAAGATTTCTGACACCAAGTGTTATGAGAGAATTGATTTTCTACAAATGCATGACAGACATGGAGACTGTGATAAGGTGATGTGGTGCTGTGTGTTCTGGAGTGGACGAGGAACTGATCTATATTATAGAGCTTTACTGAAAGGAAACTTTAGGATAAAATAAATCTGTATTTTCTCTTATTAATAATACTACTACTACTACTAATAATAATAAGTTACACCACATCATTGCTGAAGAGAAAGCAGGCTATAATGCTCTTTATGTACAGACACTACAGTAGACATCACATGGGATGAAAGGTAGGCAACTGCCAAAGGCGGTAGACAAGACGCACACCTAAATACACAAGCCAGACAAGCACAAACCAGACACAAGAGCAGCACATCACGTTAACGATACAAGGAGGCGAACACACACGCGCGTAGTGATGCATGCACATAAACACAGTCACACGTGGACACGGACGAACGTATACGTGCACACAGACACTCCCGACAGAGGCGTCGACAGTCGCCCACCTTTAACTGGCGTTCCAGGGTGGCTTCCGATTTGCTCTTGTGCATCTGTTGTCTTACGTGGTCCTTTTTCAAGCTGGAGTTTCAGTATGTTTCTTCGATGAACAGCTGATTCAGTGGCAGCCATAGACACACAACAAATTCTGCGGTGCCAGGTCTGCTCTGCTCCACCTCGGTAGGCCCCTCTATCCACCTTCTCTGTGGCAGCTCACAGGTCTTCATCCTACTGTGGTGAACATGAACAATTTCTACTCAACAAATCGTGGCTGTTCAATGAATCGGTTTGTACTTGAGCAGCCCGGTGCAAACTTATGTTGTCCCAGACGACAACAAACCTGGACTCTTCTGGTCTATCCCCCTAGTGATGGAGAATGAGAATGTTGTGCTCTGTGTTGAGGAAGGTGACGATGTGGGCAATGTTGTAGGGACCAAGAGTAACATGATGATGAACACCACCATTCTGGCTAATGGAAGCATCGTGTGATGCTGCCATGCTGCCAGGGACTCTGGCAATGGCACAGTGTCCTATGATGTTCATTACAGTATTTTATGACAGTATGAAACAGGCATAAAGTTGTCAATAATGTGTGGCACAGGACACTGGAATAAAGTACCAATGAGCATGCTTGCGCAAATTCATAGCACAGTTGTTTCACACTGTCAGAGGTGTCAGTAATGATATGCTGTTGAAATTGTCGTAAAAGTATGTTATTGTTTGCTCTGGCCATGTTGATGATGGTCTCTTTCTGTTCTGGGGTGGACAGCCTTCTTCTTCTCTGAGCAAGTGGTAGTCTAGCAGTTCTACGTAAGCATGATGTGAACATTTTACTGTATTGGCATGAAATCTTTACTGTACGTTACTTTAAAGACTAATAGTAGTACAGTGGTATACATTGTGCAGTTCTGTGCGTTTAGTAGCATGGTATAGAGCACAGGTCTACTTATGTATTCACATTTCGAAGTGACCGGATAATGCTACAGTGTAGCAGCACAGAGTAGCCTGGACCCAGCAGGTTAATATGTAGGCTACATGAGTTAGTTGTTCTCAAGATTGTGCTAGAAGTATCAGATTTTGGGTGTTAGCGACTGCAAACAACAGTAACAAGTATACATACAACATACCTACTAATCAGTTTTTGAATATGTTAAATTACATTTTAAAACTGAACTTTAGTAGTAACACCAATAAAGCCATCGTAACTTGAGAAGGAGAGAGTGAGAGAAGGAGAGAGAGAGAAAGAGGGAGAGGGAAAGAGGGAGAGAGAGAAAGCGAGTCTACGTCTCTATATATAACTTCATGAACATCCTGCTGATATTCCTGTTGCCTTCCTTCTCTTTGAATGATGCACTGTTACCTCCAGAGCTCTGAGCCTATTTCACCAGCTGTCAAAATGCCCCTCAAAATAACCCCTACCCAGCCTGTCCCACAGTAGGGGGAGTGTATAGTTACAGTGAATTTAGGGTCTAAATCAGACAAGCTCCCTTTGAAAAGGCTCCATAAGTAGCAAGTGCAAATGAAGCAGTATCTCCATAATGGAAGCAAGTTTTAATACTTTGTAATTGCATCATTATTACAATGTATAAGTACAATATGTAACCACAATGTGTGATTATGTACAATTACATAGTTATTACACAATGTGTAATTACATAGTTATTACACATTGTAATTATGTGTTACTTCATAGTTATTACACATTGTAATTACAACAACAGTAGCTCAATACGAAATTACAGCAAAGGTGACTAATATATTTCATCCTATTAAAAGAAAATAGGATGTGCTGGTGTGAGTTACAGTAAATCAAGTGTGACCTCTGGTGTTCACGTTTGAGCGTAACATGCTCAAAATCCTTTACATTTACAAGTTAAACATTTATGAAAATGAACAGTCATTTGAAGGTCAAGTCAAAATGCTTAGCCATGTTGACAATATAACAGTGTACTCTCTAAGTATTTTCTGGTGGGTAAGGCTTTGAAGACCACTCTGTAAGAATTTTCTGGTGGGTAAGGATTTGATGAAAATGATCAGAAGAAATGTGCCAAAATGTCTAATATAAATATATAAAATATATAAATCTATTTAAAATACATATTAAAAAATTAAATATGCTTGACAGACTATGACAACTAGTTGAACACTTTTGAGTGTTAGGATTTATGCAGTGTACTAATGCCTAAATGTTATGGGGATAGGATTGCTAAAAAACAAGTATAATACATTTTATCAACATGGCATATGCAGCTGATAAGAAAGCACAATTGTACACAATAATATGCCTAATGTTCAAAACATTGTGAGAAATATATTTTATTGTGTGCAAAAATGACTAGACAATGTGGATGGTGAAAATTTTTAAACTGCAATTCTGATTTGAGTAATGTACCAAAGTGACTGAGAAAAATGGAAAAAAAAACGTTAAATAAGGAATCAGCAATTTAACTGTGACGGGCAGGAGGTGCGAACGAAAAGGAAGCGATCACGCCAAGTCTCAGAGAAAAAGAGGGGTTTAATGAACGCGAGCAAACCAAAAACCCGTGCACTTGACCCCGATTAAGGATATAATAACCAGCAGTCAACTGGTACATAGACAAGGCATATATAGACAGACAAACGACCATCAGGTGAGGGAGCTAATAAGCCCCACCCACCTGAGGGACGCACACAACGCAACAACAACAGGACAACTGCTGCTGTACTGTAGGTGACCGGGAGGGGGAGCCTCCCTCACCGTGACAGACCCCCCCACCAAGCCGCACTATGGCCCGATGTGCGGTTCACAGCGGCAGAACACAAGACGCAAGACGAAGGGGCAGGAAGGCAGGGACAAGGCAGGGTAACACCTCCTGCATTCCTGGAGCTGAAACACAGAAACATACAACATAAATTAGCTCCCGCCTCCCTGGGCGGGACCCTGGACCGGCTGGGCCGTCAACAATAGACAACCACGCCCCAGTCGGTCACAGAGCCCTCACGCCCCAAAGGCCCCACAAAGTGTGCGTGTGTGCAGGTTAGCTCCCTACTGCATAGTTGAACGTCTCCTGGACCAACCTCTCGGCTCGGGGTAGACCCCTATATGGGTCCGGGAGTTCCCCTGGGCATCCCTAGAACGGCCGGGGAGACCGCCCCTACCTAGAGGCAGTACAAAGCAGGGTGGACTCCTCCACCCTGCCGGAGGTTCCAGGGGGGAAGTACTCCTATCCCCAACGTGGGCCGACTACTCCCCAGGGCAAACCTCCTAGTCGCCCCGAGCACGAGGGGAGGTCCAGGGACTCCACAGTCAACCGCGGGAGGAACCTGCACACAACACGTACGCACAAACACACAGACACAACACAAACGTGCACTTACCCTGACCTTTATGGCACCCCTAACACAGGGGGGGAGAGGTCTCCATCTCGGAAGGAGGGGACACCCCTTTACTACGCCCTTCACTGGAGGAAGGGGGCCCCTACCGTCTCCAGAGAACACTCTCGAATCCCTGGTCAGGGCCTCCCGTAGGAGCTGCGCCTTCCGTACCACAGACCGTGGCACGGGACCCTCCATAGCCCCTCCCCCAAACACCCTTTGGAGGAGGAGCGTACGGGGAATTACATAAAACAATTCACAGGCACGCTAGGACAAACACAAACACGAGGTGGGCGACACAAACACACACGCGCACTTCACACCCTCTCTCAGCTCACCCCAGACCTTCTCTCTAAGAAGTCTGAGGGCTCCAGGGCAGCCCCCTCACACTCCCGGTAGGGCCTCCTTCCAGAGCTGCGCCCTCTGTGCCACAGACGGTGGCACAGGACCCCATATAGCTCCCCCCCAAAAACATATTTAGGGAGCCTTAAGGGAATTACATATAAACACGAAAGACAAACGCAAACACGCAAGACAAAAGGCAGACGCACCTTCCACTCACTCAAGCCCGTAGTCACACACATCTCACACATGCACAAACACAGACTACGGGCGAGCACATTAGTGAGAAGGCGCCTCACCCTTGGAGGAGAGCGCTATCAGGTCTCTCGCTTCAGTCACCGCCGTGCTACACAACGTACTATACAAACACACAAACAAACAAGCACGTAGGCACGACGGGACAAGCGGTTCGCAACCCAGCTCTCCTCCACATACATTCAAACAACAAAAATTCACGTAGACAAACACTTACCACGAGACATGACCACAAACAAAGGAGAAAGTAAAGGAGACTGGCGGCTTCCGAAAGTGGCTGGTTATTCTGTGACGGGCAGGAGGTGCGAACGAAAAAGGAAGCGATCACGCCAAGTCTCAGAGAAAAAGAGGGGTTTAATGAATAACGTGCGCAAACCAAAAACCCGTGCACTTGACCCCGATTAAGGATATAATAACCAGCAGTCAACTGGTACATAGACAAGGCATATATAGACAGACAAACGACCATCAGGTGAGGGAGCTAATAAGCCCCACCCACCTGAGGGACGCACACAACGCAACAACAACAGGACAACTGCCGCTGTACCGTAGGTGACCGGGAGGGGGAGCCTCCCTCACCGTGACATTAACAAAACCGCACCACCTTCCAGTACACTGAAGAATCAGAGCCTTGAGCAAGAACCCCCAGTTGCTAACCCTCAAACCATGGGGTCAATTGTTTATTGTTTACTGATATAGATATAGATATGGATGGACATACGTGAAACATTCCGGTGCAGAAGAATATCACAGTGAATGGAAGAACCACTCCTTAATGTTTCTGTATAGAACAAAACAGAACCATCTGGTAGAGGCAAAAACCTTCCCTTCATAGTTGAAGTATATGGGGATCGGGGAAATACTGTCACAGAGACAAGGATTAACCTTGCAACAGAACTGCAATGTGAGGAACAGGAAGTTGCTTTCAATAAAACTTGAAGTACATAAAAACAGCCAAAAGACTCCCACAATCCAGCAGGGTCTTGTTTTGTTGGACTATAAGTTGAGATAAACTTTATAATTGATGTTGTTGCCCATCATGACATGGAAGGAAACGTTGCAAAATGGAAGCCACTTATATACCTAACAAACGTCATTAGGAGCAGGAAACAGAGGGAGGCAGAAAGAAATTAATTTCCTGTGAAAGTATGTAATTATATGTATGGGTCTTAATTTCTGTACATGTGCCAGATTTCTAAGCATGTAATTATATATCAGTTGTCAAGACTGGGTGTTGATTCTGTATGTATGAGAGAGAGAGAGAGAGTATGCTGTTGTCTCTGGTTTATATGGGAATTTGTATTCTAGTGCAGAGAGAGAAATCTGTGAAAGCGAACAAGAGGATGAGAACGCTGGAGAGGGAGAGATAGATAAAGAGAGTGAGAGAGAGAGATAAAGAGAAAGAGAATGATAGACAGAATGAGATTGTGAATGAGAGAAAAAAGAGTGAGAGCATAGCAGAATAATATTAGGCCAGTATCCATGAATGACGGAAAAGGGCATTTATATTCTGGGGACATTTAAAACACAGCAACCCCCACTAATGCCATTGTAAAGCTCTGCTATAAGAGCTAAGCAAAGAAAACAGTCTCCTCACTCACATGGTCCTGAGCCCCTCTTTCACAGACTCACACACACTAACACCTCACTCATGGTGATAAAACCATTTGTTCCAGGCACATACAGATACTTGTTACCACGTAGCCTGTTAGAATAAATGCCTACACCCACAAACAGATCCCCTCGGACCTATCAAAGAAAATACATAAATGGCACACAAGATTTCTTACATATTCATTTCTTACATATTTAAAACGTCAGTTAAAATATCACACTATTTGAGTTTCACATATACGCTCACCGGCCACTTTATTAGGTACACCTGTCCAACTGCTTATTAACACAAATGTTGAATCAGCCAATCACATGGCAGCAATTTAGGCATGTAGACATGGCCAAGACGATCTGCTGCAGTTCAAACCGAGCATCAGGGCTACAGCAGCTACAGCAGCAGAAGACCACTCCGAGTGCCACTCCTGTCAGCTAAGAACAGGAAACTAAGGCTACAATTCGCTCACCAAAATTGGACAATAGAAGATTGGAAAAACATTCTGATGAGTCTCGATTTCTGCTGTGACATTTGGATGGTAGGGTCAGAATTTGCCATCAACAACATGAAAGCAACAACGGTTCAGGCTGGTGGTGGTAGTGCAATGGTGTGGGGGATATTTTCCTGGCACACGTTGGGCCCATTAGTACAAATTGAGCATCGTGTCAACGCCACTGTCACGGTCTGCCCCGCCCCCTCCTGTCATTCTCATGCCCGTTTGTTTTTTGTAGCCATGTGCGTCTTAGCCCCGCCCCGTGTTTTGTATTCCCTGCCCCTCGTCTAGTCTTTCAGGTGTTTCATGTTACTTCTGTTCTATTTATACCCTCTGTTTGGTCTTTCGTGTTGCTGGTTGTTTTGTCTTCAGCCCTGTCGTACCGCTGTCATAGTTCTTGTCTAAATTCTCTGTAGTGTTTTCTGTCGTAACGGTTAGTCTCATTGTGCATTCTGTTTCAGCTCCCTGTATGTTTCTAGTTCGCCTTCGTGTTTAAGTGATTCTGTGTTTCTCTGTTTTCGTTATGTCTCTGAGTGTAGGTTATGTCTCGTGTCCTGAAAGATCTTTCAATAAATCTCGCTCATCTCAGCGCTTGTGTCCGTCACGTAAACGCACGCCGCGCAAGGCGTTACATAACAACCAGCCGCCTAAGGACACAGCGAGAGAGCGAGACTCCGGTGAGTTCCGTCGCTGTAACGAGATGGTGGCTGCTCCCGTGCAGTTCGCATCTCCGGTGTTACAGCGCGAACAAACCGGAGACAGGAAATTCCCTGGCGCTGTGGGTACAGCGGGTTCACAACGGGATAGACAGGCTATACTAGATATTTTCCGCTTAGCTGTCTATTGCCGGGAGAACCCGGAAGAACGCCATGATCCTGCCCGTCTTGGTGTCCGCTACAGGGAGGGGCAACCTGTAGCGCAAGACGTGGTCAGGAGGAGTGAATGTGCAGGTGGTCTGTACAACAACACTCGGCGTGCTCTTAAAAAGCACTGTGAGCTCCCGATACCTCGAGTAGGTCGGAGCATGCGCAGTAAGAGCCGCCGAGGAGACCCTGTACCTGCATGTTCCTCCAGGATTTCTGAGGCTCCAGTGGTGGGTTTGATCAGCACCGCGACCTCAGCAGGCCCCCCTCTGGCAGGTGATGCGCCAAAGGATTTTTTGGGGGGGGGTAGTACCCGAGTGTACGAGGCCCAGGAGAGGCCAGCCCGAGTGCACGAGGCCCAGGAGAGGCCAGCCCGAGTGCACGAGGCCCAGGAGAGGCCAGCCCGAGTGCACGAGGCCCGGGAGAGGCCAGCCCGAGTGCACGAGGCCCGGGAGAGAGGCCAGCCCAGGAGAGAGCCAGCACGAGGCCCAGGAGAGGCCAGCCCGAGTGCACGAGGCCCAGGAGAGGCCAGCCCGAGTGCACGAGGCCCAGGAGAGGCCAACCCGAGTGCACGAGGCCCAGGAGAGGCCAACCCGAGCTCACCGGAGGCCCAGGAGAGGCCTGTGAGCTCACCGGAGGCCCAGGAGAGGCCTGTGAGCTCACCGGAGGCCCAGGAGAGGCCTGTGTGCTTGCCCGAGGCCCAGGAGGGGTCTTCCACGTCTGCTGAGACCCAGAGGGGGTCTTCCACGTCTGCTGAGACCCAGAGGGGGTCTTCCACGTCTGCTGAGACCCAGAGGGGGGTCTTCCACGTCTGCTGAGACCCAGAGGGGGGTCTTCCACGTTTCCTGAGACCCAGAGGGGGTCTTCCACGTTTCCTGAGACCCAGAGGGGGTCTTCCACGTCTGCTGAGGCCCAGAGGGGGTCTTCCACGTCTGCTGAGGCCCAGAGGGGGTCTTCCACGTCTGCTGAGACCCCGAGGGGGTCTTCCACGTCTGCTGAGACCCCGAGGGGGACTTCCACGTCTGCTGAGACCCCGAGGGGGTCTTCCACGTCTGCTGAGGCCCAGAGGGGGTCTTCTACGTCTTTCACGTCGCCTGCGACCCCGAGGGGGTCTTTCACGTCGCCGGACTTTACGCCCCGGGGTACCACTAACCCTTTGGTCTCTCGCCCTGTCCCGGATTTTTCTCTTGGTTCTCCTTCCCTTCCGTTGTCGTCTGTCTCTGGTTCGTGTCCGTTGGCTGTCCCTGGTGTGGTTTTTTCTCGTGTTGTGTAGCCTGTTTCTGTGCCCGTGTGTGTTCCTGTTTCTGTCTCGTTTTTGTCTATGCCTTTGCCTGTGTCTGTTTCTGTTTAGGTTCCTGTGTTTGTGCCGGTTCCCCTGGCGTTTGCCTGGTCTGTGTTGGGTTTTCGTTTTCCGTTGTTTTCTGTTTACTGTGTTTGGTTGATGTTTTTTGTTTGGCGCGATCCTGGGGGTGCGCTTTTGGGGGGTTCTGTCACGGTCTGCCCCGCCCCCTCCTGTCATTCTCATGCCCGTTTGTTTTTTGTAGCCATGTGCGTCTTAGCCCCGCCCCGTGTTTTGTATTCCCTGCCCCTCGTCTAGTCTTTCAGGTGTTTCATGTTACTTCTGTTCTATTTATACCCTCTGTTTGGTCTTTCGTGTTGCTGGTTGTTTTGTCTTCAGCCCTGTCGTACCGCTGTCATAGTTCTTGTCTAAATTCTCTGTAGTGTTTTCTGTCGTAACGGTTAGTCTCATTGTGCATTCTGTTTCAGCTCCCTGTATGTTTCTAGTTCGCCTTCGTGTTTAAGTGATTATGTGTTTCTCTGTTTCGTTATGTCTCTGAGTGTAGGTTATGTCTCGTGTCCTGAAAGATCTTTCAATAAATCTCGCTCATCTCAGCGCTTGTGTCCGTCACGTAAACGCACGCCGCGCAAGGCGTTACAGCCACAGCCTACCTGAGTATTGTTGCTGACCATGTCCATCCCTTTATGACCACAGTGTACCCATCTTCTGATGGCTACTTCCAGCAGGATAACGCACCATGTCATAAAGCGCAAATCATCTCAGGCTGGTTTCTTGAACACGACAATGAGTTCACTGTACTCGAATGGTCTCCACAGTCACCAGATCTCAATCCAATAGAGCACCTTTGGGATGTGGTGGAACGGGAGATTCGCATCATGGATGTGCAGCTGACAAATCTGCAGCAACTGTGTGATGCTATCATGTCAATATGGGCCAGACTCTCTGAGGAATGTTTCCAGTACCTTGTTGAATCTATGCCAGGAAAGATTAAGGCAGTTCTGAAGGCAAAAGGGGGGCAAGGTGTACCTAATAAAGTGGCCGTGAGTGTATAGTGTATTAAATATAGAGTGTATTAAAATATGTATGTCTGTGAAAGAGAGTCTACTGTAGGCATATAAATGAAGCTTTATTATATATATATTTGATTTATTGTCTGTCTGTTTTTTTTCTAAATCTGAATAAATCACAGTCATATAGCAGTGTGGATGTAATGATGTATTTGAATATGTTTAGTTACAACTGAATTGATGGGTTGAGGGTACTGACAGATATTTTGCTGATATAATTCCTCTTGTTTTTTTTTCTACCAGTGCATTTAAAGCCTAACTGAAGTATACTTGATACACTGATTGATAGATAATTACATTGTCTGTTACATTCGTACTGTGCTGAAGTGTGGTCCCACTGAAGGTTAAGTGTGATTTGGATTCATTTGTGAAACTGATTTATTGATGTTAATGCCTAATGGCCATGACCATAGTGTTCCAGCAGGTTTAAATGTCATTGCAGAGCTTGTGCTGTAGGAGCTGGTAGAGCCAAAGTATCTGCATATACAAGTCATCTGCACACAAGGCATCTGCTTTTACATTTGTATATACAGTGTATCTGTATATACACAGCCTTTTTGTTTCTTTTGGCATTTCATTCTATTTATTTATGTCAATTTTGATTATCACCTAAAAATAGATTATCACCTTCTAAAAAGAGATGTGAGACACATTTATTGTCAGGTTTGTCAGTTTAATGGCACATTTATTATCAGTATAGTTGGATTTTCTTAACCTAAATTTACTTAAACTTGCCCAATCCCACATTGAAGGAATTGGAGCAATATCCTAATGGCAAACTTAATCAAATGTTTTTTAAAAGAAGCAAGTGAATATTGTTGTTAGTGGACATGCTTCTGAATGAGTAACGTGTAATGTCTGAGCTGCTCTTTGATGTTTGGGTAAGAATACAATAAATTTTTTCAATAGGGCACCATGTTCAATTAAGCATGTTACTAGTGTAGTATTCAGGATATTACATAATGTCTAAGATTTATATTTATGTAAATAACACAATTACTACAATTAAAGTTTGTAGGTAGGACTACAAATGCATTAAAATGTCCAGGATTCATGTCTGTGATGGTGTAATTTACCACACTGCTATCTAGTTTTGAGCAGGTGAATCTGCACAGGGAATCTCATCTTGTCCTGTCATTCACGATGGCTCAGATCATGACCCGAGATATGTTTTCCATTTTATTGATTGTACTGTCATAGCTTTGTCTGGTTATACCTGTGTGTCAGGGTTAGTTCACTTGAGAGCATTGAAACAGCAGTAAAATGCTGTGTGTGTGTGTGTGTGTGTGTGTATGTGTGAGTGAGTGAGAGACAGAAAGAGAGAGAGAGGCAGTGTGTATTTCAGAAATGTGTGTGCAATCATTCTTAAAATGTATTTATGAAACATATGTAGAATGAGTTTAAAAATCTACACGAGACATCGCTCTCACTCTGAAGGACTAAATTGCTACCTTGGGTTGCCCCCTTGTGGTGACTGAATTTAGATTCTGCAAAAACCATTTACATCATTTTCATTTAATTCAGGCAGACCATTTAATAGCTGTTAATAATTCATTGTCACAATCAGTTATCTTGATTAAAAGAACAAGGGATGAGCTTGAACATATTCTAAATGAGCTAGCTGTGAACATCTGCAAACAGAAAGAAATTAAGTGCCCAGTTTGACTTTCATTAGATATCTAAGTAAATGTCCAAAAACTGTCACAACCCAACGCGACCTTTCACGTGTCTCTTATGAAGCAAACGAGGAAAACTACGTTGTAGTTTTGTTATTCAACAGCAGATGGCGACAAACACAAAGACTTCGCTGACTTCTGTAAGTTTCGTTCAGGGTTCATCATAATCATGAATTGTTTTCATAATCGATAATGCTGGATTAGAATATTTGAGCAGTGTTAAAGACATTCAAAGTCTCTCACTCACTCTCTTACGTTATAAGACGTTACGTTATGTTATAACGTAAGAGAGAAAGAGAGAGAGAGAGATTGCACAAATCAAATTGTACAGAGGGTTGGGTTTCCAAAGAAACAGATATAAATTCGAAAATTTCGGGTGAGTAACTTCAGTGTGCTGTAGTAAAATATGGAGAGATAATCAAATTTGTATTGTATATAAAGTATATAAAGTTTCTAGAGAAACATCGGACATACTTCATCAGCAGTGTTTCTATAAGATGTTGATCTTATTTAATATTAGAAAAAGTACTGTACACTGTTTCACTGTGAACCTTGTGTATTTTACTAGAATTTGACTATCGCTTCGTATGTATATCACTGTGATAGGTAAGCGTATACTTTTCACACCAGCCATAGCCACGTTTTTTACGTTATTGCGCAGGTTAGGAATATATACACGGTTCCTAACTCATTTGCCTGTGTATCGTTGGTTGCAATAAGGGACGTTTGTACGTTGGATCTGCTCAAAGAGGCACTGACTTTTTCTAAACCTAGAGCTTGGTTTCAAAGCGAGCGCACCAAATACAATTTACAGGACTAACACAGCTGAAGATCACAAGGTAAGTCAAGATGATACAACATTCTTGGACCATCTAGGCAGTATTAAAACGCTAAAGGCGCGTTTCCCTGCGGTTCACTGCGGGTGTACTAGCTGACGTTATGGCTAGCTCGTAGGGGGCAAACAGAAAAGCACCGTGAGCCCAGATGAATTGGCGAGCTACGTTTTCATCATGTAATTACAACAACACGGAGGCACCATTAGTAACGATTACCTATCAATCCGGTCCATTTTCAGAGTGCTTATAATTATAATTTCTTTGTTCGTTCAGGCGCTGGCTCTCCTTCTGCTAACGTCCGACAGCGGCTGTTAAAATTGTCCTCGCTCGCGCGCTCGTCAACGCTTCATGGACGTCTCGCCTGTCGTCGACGTTTAAATTAATTATGTTTTTACCACTATTTAAAGCAAAGTGTCTGCTTGATCCGTTACCGAGCTACGTAGCTCGTTTCGCCGGTAATAGTTTTCGCCTCAGCGTTTAAAATTAGCTAGGCTAATGATTAAGTTAGTCTCATTACTGCTGTGGGAAGTTTCTAAATATCTGCTCTTCTTTGGCGATGTCTAAAGCGACTTTCTCTTGAAATGAACTGACCCAGCTGGCTGTTGAGTAGTTTCACAACCGTAGCTGAAGGGCTCTGCGTGTAGTTAATCCTCATGTAACCTGGCTAGCTCAAACTGGTTTCGGGGTTTCCAGTACGCTAGCCAGCTAACGAAGGTGCTCTGTCCGAGTGATAACAGCGCCTGGCTGGCTGGGTCTGTGGGAATGTGTGATGGGATTAGTGGACATTCATAATGCGTCTTAACTGACAAACGCGCCTGTCCTGTGTACCTACATTGCTAGTTAATGAGCATGCATTGTCTGGAGCAACACCACATGACAAAAGAATACGTCCTCAGACATTAGCTTCTAATGCTTGATTGTTGGGTGTAGGTGCATCTTTTTTTCTGTTGCTGTATTGGTTGGGATCACACGGCCTTCTCAAGTCACGTATCGTAAAGATTGTCCTTGAACGTCGACACAACTAAGGATTCTTAACACACACTTGTTTGACACCCGCATTTATTCGATGGCCCAAGTTATTATATTTGCTTCTGCTCTGGCTCTGCTCTGATTTGATGATCTGTGGTACTGAAGAGGTTGTGATGACCGCAGATCAAATGACGCTGCTCAGTATACCCTGAGCAGACCCCTCTCACTCGAGCTGAACTCCACATGTTCCACATGTGGCTGGAGTCACTGCGTGATTTCCCCACATGACATGGACTGGTGGACTGTACATCATCAGTTAATGATTGTCACAGTATATTGGCCTTTGCATTTCTGCAATTGGAGGAGGCTGTTGTATACACATGAACCCTCTAACAAGTCACACAGAGGGTTTTATACACACAGTATACAACCGAACTGAGTGCATCCCTGGGTAATGTCACGTGAATCAAAATTGGTTCACCTTACAGTAATTGCATCAGGTCTAAATTGAACAATAGGCTGTTTCTTATGTAAAATCTTAGTTTATATTTACTATATTAAAAATGCATGTCCCACAGATTTTGTTGTATTGTATATTCAGATCAGTTTTTTCCAGTACTTTACTTTTGATGATGCACTCAATCCTCCTCAGCATGGAGGGTTCTACGGCTGCACACGTTTGTGGAGAGGTGTTCTGTCATCCTTCAGAGGCCACTCTTGTCAACCGCTCTTTGGTGGAGGGGCTGTGTTGCACTACCTTTCATTTTAAAATTCCCTGGAGAGGTTCTGCTAGGCTGAAGTCAGGTGGCATAGTTATAGGGAAAGTGATAACTTTTTTTTTCTTTTCTTTGGAAACACTTGTGTGATGTTGGCAATGAGCTTTGGATTATCACCATGCTGGACTTTTCCTCTCTTGCCAAGCCTCTGATGACTGGCAGTCATCTAGTCCGACAGTATTTTGGTTAATCCACAAGCATTCACGGTGCCGTTTATAAACCTATAAAAAACCTCAAGCACCCATGCAGCCCCATATTATCACACTACCTCCTCCATGCTTTACTGTCAGGTCTGTGTGTTCACTGTGGTGAACACCGCCCTGACCATGTTTACGCCAAGCACGCTAGACCCTGTATGAGCCAAGCACATTTGTCTTGATCTCATCTCACTAGAGCATCTGACCCAGTATTCATCTGTCTTCTTACCATCTTCATGTTTCATGCACATATAAACTCTTTGTACCAAAGAGCAAGTAAGTTGTTGTTTGTTTGTTGTTGTTTTTTCCTGAATGTCACCCATAGAGGTTGACTTCATGTAATGCCCTTCTCACCGTCTCAGCTGCCATAGAAACTCAGTTTCATTGGTTGCCCCCGTGCCAGGCACCCCCCCTCTGCTTTTCAGCGCCGGACTATGCATGCAGCGCACCATCCGTGGCATCGTTTAACGAGCACAGGCTGTGCAGTTTTGGTTAGTCGGGCTGTGGTTTGTTCTGTACCTCCAAGTGCTTCAAGTTTGTTTCAACTGATTTTTAATTGGTGACATCATCCCGTGCCCTTTTCTGTCTTCGTGAAGTTTCATAGTTGGATTTTTTTTTAACATTATGTTTGGAGCCATGATGTAAACATGCATGTAGACACAGCCCATGGGTCTAAAATGGAGGTTTTAGTTTTAATGAAGTTGGGCTAATTGGAAAATAAATGTGGGCAATTCAGTTTTCACAGGTATATTCACTTGTGTTGTGTTACAACTTTGAGGCTTTTAATTTCAGTATAGTCTTTCTAAAATATTTATTTCTGACCGTGCATAAGAGAGAAAACATTTGTCAACTTTAGAAACAATGCAGCTGTTAACAGGTGATCCTGTTTCAAATCGTTTGATGTTTTTATGTGCCATTGCACAGTCGCTGTACTCGCTTTCACTGGGTGCTGCAAACGAAAGCACCCAAAGCGTCCAACGGACGTCGGTGAAACCAGGCTTGTCTTAATTGCCCTGTTTGGGGGAATCGCCCATGTGGTTTCCAAGCCATGTCGCTACACGCAGCAGTGTAAACACAGCCATGCCGCTCGAGGCCACGTTTGCTCTGCTGTGTTTGCTGAAGCGGCAGCGGATCGCCCGGCGACTGGTGCGAATGTTCATGCCGTCTCTTACAGCATCAAGCCTGGCCGTCATCTGAAGCAACCAACGCTCTTCACGTTCCACTCTTTTTAAAGTCAAGTGTTCATATAAATCTGCAGACAAGCAGCCACGCACCACTGGCCAGGAGAGCAGGACGGTTGGATAGATCGCTGTGTAGAAGAATCCTGAAAGGTGTGTGTGTGTGGGTGGGGGGGGGGTCGATGACGACAGGCTCTAGAGAAGCAGAACACACTCTTCTCAGTGATTACGGAGTGGCAGTTGAAAGCCCTCGTGCTTGCTGATCTGAGGTCTGTGTCACAGTGGGGCAACTGAATGAGGGCAGAGGTTCTGGCTGAAGTGTCCTGGCTGTTTCTTATCACTGTGACTGGTTTTGGGAGGCTCTCATCCGGATGCAGTCATGGTGATGAGAGTGAACCAGTTTGCCACGTTTAAAAGCTTCATACTGTTCACCCAGCTCGAAACTCTACTCCGAAGCCTGAGACAAATGAGAAATTGGGGGTTGGGAAGTCTGCCGTTGCGACATCATACACACACACACACCACCTGACCTTCAGCATGTCGGCGGTGAAAGACGAGGAGGAACAACAATGCCCAACAAACCCAGCGCTTTATCGTCTCGCTCTGATTCCCCGGGGCACATCTGCGGACGTCCCGTCACGTTGCACTCGCAGAATCCGCCTACGGACCCTCCCCCTCCCTCGTCAGGACCACACCCGTCCCAGTGAGGAGCCGCGCCATCTCCTCGCCGCCGCGGTCGGGTTGGCTGGTGGCTGCGTGCCCTCCGCCCCACGAGTCCCACGCCTGAAATGACCCCTGCTTCTCTCTGGGCTTTCACACGCCGCTTTGCTGCTGGGAGTTTGGATCCCGTTTAATGTCAATATTTTAAAAAGCTGTTTATTTGACTGGGCTTCGAGCGAGCAGGCCCAAGGGGGTTGAGTCTTTTCCAGCACCGAGAGCAGACTGGGCAGACTGGTCTCGCTCCGTCTTGGGCTCTGTTCCAGTCAGGCCCGTTTGGCGAGACATCCGCTCCGACCGCTGATCGATTCCTGCGAAAAGCCAGATATCGATCGTGGAGATTAGTTAAGTGACCACACCTGTGTCTATATATGTGGTATAGTTCTCTCGTGGCAGTAATTGATTCCGTATGACGATGTGTTTAAATAGCCAGGTTACTCCTGAATCCGTAGCGGCCCGGTTCAAGGTTGGCACGATAACGTTTCAAAGCGTAAGCGCGTAGGCTGCCACTGTGTTCAGATCTCTTCTGATAAGACCGGTTACGCATCCCCACTGATTACTTCCCATGCCTTGATCTCGCCCTCTCCTTTGAGAATTCCCTGACGTTGCAGTCTGAGTGGTCTTGAGGGCCGGGCGTGGACCTGCAGAGCCAGCCGTCGTCCTCTGCTCTCGTGATGAGCGTGTGACGCGGGTGTCAGCAAGGTCATACCTTTCCTAGTCACGCAGGCCGCTGGTGGTAATTCCAGCGGCCCGGCGACAGCCGTAAGCTCAGCTAAGTATGGTGCTCCTCCAGTCCAGCTGGTTTTTATTGGGGATTGGCCAAACTGCATAACACGCGAGTCTCCACACGCATGACAATGTGCAGAAGACGTGGCACAATACAGTGGTCAATGCTGCTGCTGTTTTTGGTAAATGGCAACAGCAGTGATAGGCTAGCCTACATTTGTCTGTTGAATCAGCGTACAGTAGTCCGCTTGGTCTTTTACAGGTAACTGTACTAAACTGGGCTACAAAACCACTAAAATGAAGTGCTTTTGACTACCGAAGTTAAGCTTACCCGCACATGTGTTCCCCCCCACACACACACACACACACACACACACACACACACACACAGTCCAGGTGCTTAAACGAACTTGTAAGGAAGAGGTGCGTTTCCCAGCCTGGAGGCTACGGCCGTGTCCGGCACCACTGATCCACCACACTGGGAGCACTGGGAGCACTGGGGGTCTGCTTGTGCGTGCTGGTTTCTAAAGCTCTTGGCATAATCAGCTAATTTGCAGGTTGTTTCAGAATATCATGATCCCATTGAAGAGGGCAAATTAAACAGCAGTGCTTTTCAACGGTGCTCCACCCCCCGGCAGCAAAACGGGATAATTGTAAGTTCACTGAACATGGAGAAATAAAGCTATGCCGTCACACAAAGGATATGCTGTAAAATTCAGGTGTAGGGTGTAAGAAACAGGTGTCATTAACGGTGTAGAAATACGGCCGTGCACGATTAATTCCTATTGGGCGTTCAGCTCTGCGGCTGAGGCAGGGAGAACAAAGAGCAGGTTCCACTGCAACATGTGTAGTTTTTGCAAGAGTAGGCAATACTGAAAGCTTCAGTTGGCATTATTAACAAGCTATTAGCAAGTAAGACAAGACTTGAGATTGTCACAGACAACAAAAAACAACCTCAGAGGGGGATGCAGCGTCTGCGTCTAGGAGACAGGGCCTCACACGGTAGTCCGCCAGAGCTTTAACGATCATTTTAAGTGGTAATGCTAACCGTCATTCATCCCTCCTTCAGAGACACTCGACTGATCTCTAGTCCATCACTAATCCTGCACGTGTGTGTATGTGTTTCGGGGAGAGAGAGACCGAGAGATGCATGTATATGCTGCTCCTGCATTTCTGCTGAAACTCCCTGCTTGAGGGTGTCCTAATACTCTCTCCTGCTTGTACGAGTGCTAAGACAACAGAAGCATTTCCATGGAGACAAAAGAGGCATTTCTGTCGTTTTGGACAGTACAGTACGTGTGGGTGTGAGACGCTCTCTTTGATCCGCGGTGGAGAAGATGGTGGCTCTGTTGGTGGCTCTGTCCATTTATTCGCACTAACGAGGGTTCTTTGGTCCCTGGGATCTGAACACCTCCAATAATCTGTTAAAGCTCTTCATTCAAGCGAAGCTCCACTTCCTGCTACACCTGCTGTGTTTATACCCCACTGCTGTTTTTGTCTTCGTTTCCACTGTACCCTTCGTCGTCTGTGTCCCAAAAGAGGCCCGCCCCCACAGCCCTGCCCTTCTCGGAAGGTTGCCTTTTCGGGTCAGGTGAGCTGAAGCGGCCTGCAGGTTCCGTCCCCGCTCGGGTGAACTTCCTCCCCGTGTCCGTCTCAAAGTGGACGCGAATAAATGCTGGCAGGAACCTCACGCCATTAAAAATCCTCCGCTCAGATTCTTGGAACTGCACCTAGATATAATCCAGTTCTAAGAGAGAGTCTAAAAACTCTCCAGCAAATTATGTTGTCTGCCTGAGGTCTAACTGGTTCTACCTGCTCCAGGTTGGAGTTGTGTGGCCTTTCTAATGATTTGTTTGAGTGCATATAATGAAGTGAGTTTTTAGGTGTTTATGTGGCTATAAATGCTTCTACATGTTAGATATCTCAACATTATGTACTTTACACAAGTTTACATTTTGTTAGGTATATTTGAAAGGAATTGACATTTTGTTCCAATGAGTGTGTGGATGAGCAGTAAAGTTTGACTAAGTCCTGTTTATTAAATTCATTTGTTTTGTTATGTATTATATGATTTTATTAGAAATGTGCATCATAGCCTCAGTTGTGCTGCCTCTCGGCTATATCGACGTTAGCGCGACGTGCTCCCGTGCTCAGGCCGATGGGCGTTAACGCTGAGCGCACGCGTGCAGACTGAGTAGTGTTGATGTCGGGCACACGCATGTGGGCTGATGAGCATCTACCTAGTGAGCGTGTGTGGACAGATGTGACACGCGATGATCTGTGGCACCATCGGCCCATGCCATGGCCCAGCTCCTTCATGCTAGTGTGCAGCTCTTCAATGGCGTGTGGACGGCGAGCGAGGCGCCCTCTGCAGGACGTGCCCCGTCACTGCAGCCCT
This sequence comes from Brachyhypopomus occidentalis, assembly GCA_020368025.1. Lineage (NCBI taxonomy): Eukaryota > Metazoa > Chordata > Actinopteri > Gymnotiformes > Hypopomidae > Brachyhypopomus > Brachyhypopomus occidentalis. Next base: position 614,673 of record JAGXOD010000040.1, on the reverse strand, counting down.
GAACGCGGTGTGAAGAGCCATGATGTAACCGCCCTCCCTTTCTGCTCCCGCAGTGTCGGACGTTACAGAAGAGGAGAGAGACTGTCCATAACCGCACGTCATCCAGGCTCCCGCACACAACGGCATCTTCGCCACGCGCCCGAGGACGGAGCCGAACAGGTGGGTGGAGGCGTTGGGGGCGGGCGGTGTTTTAAGGCCAGCGAGTTTGTCTGTGTGGCGTTTAGGCTGCAGTTTAGGTTGTGTGGGATGTGGATGTAGCCCACGTTGTTGCAGGACACGTATGGGGTTGTGCGACCTGTCTCACAAGGGCTTGGGTCTGCTATCGCACTCCGAGCTGGCTTTCTCATGCCGTTTCTGAGACTCTGGTGAACACGTTTCTGCTGATTTCTGACATGAAGTATTTTTGTGGTCCTCTACTGTTTTAAGACTGCAAGCTTCATATCTGCCGCCTTCTCTCTTTCTGATTCTCTCCTTCTGTCTTTTCTCTCTCTCTTGTCCTCAGTATCCTCTTCTCTCTCTGTCTATATTTTTGTCTTTCTCTTTTCTTGTATTCACTCTTATTTCTCTCTCTCTTTCTCTCTCACCACCCTCCAGACCCTTGTTTCTCAGGGCTCTGTGAAAAGCCTCTTTGCAGTGTTGAATGCAGTACTGGATCTATGCTTTGCTCACTGGGGAAATAAACCAAAAAGTCTTGGTTTGAAAATATAGCCTTTTTTTGTCATCCCTTCATGGCCAACTTTAATGGCCATTATGATGGCAATATCCTGAATTACAGCTCTGTATTTCTTGGCCCTTACAGAACTGTTGATCCCATATTCGATTACAACTAAACTTTACTATAAATGTTCAGGTGCATTTTTGATGTGAGCTGATGAAATGCAGGAACCCTCGTCTTCCTCCACTGACCGCGGCGTAGCCAGGCTGCGTAGGGCTTCTGAGGCCCTGCTGCCGTGATCAGTGACGTACAAACGCGTGTCTCCGTAGTTGTACCGGCAACGCTGTCTGTTTAGTGTTCTCATTTAGGGTTACGCCCGTGACGTTAAAATCTGGCCGAATGTATAGGAAGAAAATAAAAAACTACCAGGCACAGAAACCCACCAAGGATTTGCCATATGGGGGAATTGGTCCCTCACAACAGTGTATGAGGGAGGGGCTGAGGGGCTGGGTGAAGTGTGGGGGAGGGGCCACCCTCCAAGGTTGAGGGCTTCTGGCACTAAACACCCGGCCACAAATGAGAGGTGTGTGTGGGTGGTGTCAGGGGTGGGGTAAATAGGTTTTTGTATCTGTGAGAGGGTTTTTGTTTATTTACTGAGTGGGTGGGCGTGATGAGCAGATGGGGAGGGTGTACTAAAGTTGCAAGACCTGGGTATCTTGGCCAAAGTCAAGCCTTATTTATCTAGCGCTTTTTACAACACGTGTCACAAAGCATCATGGGTCCAGATCCCTAATGAGCAAGCCAGGGGCAACAGTGGCAAGGAGAAACTCCATGGGAGGGGATTAGGAAGAAACCTCAGGAGGACCAAGACTCAGAAGGGAACCATCCTCCACTGGGCGGCCGACCAGCCCGTGCTTTGTGTCCTAATACAAGTAGGCAAACAGCTCCCAGAACAGTGTGATGGGACGGCACGATAGACCACACAGCTCCCAGAACAGTGTGAAAGCACAGCATCATACAGTGTGTGTGTGAAAGGACAGGTAGCACAGAGACCTTGACCAACGGCAGCACATCATACCCGTTTCCTCCCTGTGTGTGTGCGCATGTGTCGGGATGGACCCTGAATTCTGTTGTAAAGGTACAACCCAGTGATCATGTGTTTGACTGTTAGAATTACTGGAGTCTGTAAATACACAAATCAGCAAGTTGGGTTAAAATGAAGCGCAAAAAGTCTGTAAAACCAGTTCAAAATGTCTTTATAGTTTGAGTGTGTGTGTATCTGGAGGAGGGCTTGGTGATGGCAGTATGTTGTCACTGCCATCAGTTTTTGGTTCTTCTTTAGTGTCAAAGAAAGTCTGTGTGGCACCCTCATATGCGCGCACACACACATACATATATATAGATGGGTGTTTGCCTGTCTTTAATTATTTGGAAATTCAACCTAAAATCACCGTTTGTTTTAGAGTGCAACAGTGCAAATGCTGATTTGCATAAGCCATTTGTTTGGGTTGCTTTGTGTTGGAAATCAGGCTGTTTGCCTGTCTCTAAAAACACAAAAAAAAACAAAACCACACACCGCTTGCAGCATTTAGTAAGTTCTGCACTCCAGTAAAACACAACAGCAAAGGAGTTTTACTAGCAAACTAGTAGCAAACTAAGGTTAGGATCTGAACACACTAGGGATAGGGTTAGGGCTTGAACACATTAGGGTTAGGGCTTGAACACATTAGGGTTAGGGCCTGAACACATTAGGGTTAGGGTTAGGGCCTGAACACATTAGGGTTAGGGTTAGGGCCTGAACACATTAGGGTTAGGGTTAGGGCCTGAACACATTAGGGTTAGGGCCTGAACACATTAGGGTTAGGGCCTGAACACATTAGGGTTAGGGCCTGAACACATTAGGGTTAGGGCCTGAACACATTAGGGTTAGTGCCTGAACACATTAGCGTTAGGGTTAGTGCCTGAACACATTAGCGTTAGGGTTAGTGCCTGAACACATTAGCGTTAGGGTTAGTGCCTGAACACATTAGCGTTAGGGTTAGTGCCTGAACACATTAGGGTTAGGATCTGAACACACTAGGGATAGGATCTGAACACACTAGGGATAGGGTTAGAGCTTGAACACATTAGCGTTAGTGTTAGGGCCTGAACACACTAGGATTTTAGGGTCTGAACACGCTATGACAGGGTTCGGGTCTTAAGGCGCCCTCTCTGCTGCGAGCCACCATCCCCTTGCAGACAACGGAGGGTCGTTTCCAGAGCTCTAGGCAGGGCGTTCGTATTTCAGGGCTGTGCCAGTCTGACTCCTTCAGGACCTTCAGTGACTTTGGTGCACTGACGTGTGTGTGTGTGTGTGCGCGCTGGTGAAGGGATTGTGGGAACAGTGAGGCGACGGGCCTTGAAGGCAGAAAACAATGGAGAGTTTTACTTACAAATATGCATCAGTGCAGGGGCGTGGTGAGGTGTGAGGTCATGCCTCCTTCCCCTCGTGTTGAGAGTGCGCAACCTCCTCACCTCTCCAACGACGCGGGTGTGGGAACTTGGGAGTACTGGGAACCAGATGATTCAAGGATTCTTTTTAAGCATAACAGCAACATGCAACTGTGCAGTTTTGCTGTTTGTAACCTAAACGCCAAGTCAGTCCAGGGGAAAGAGGCGCGGTCCCAAGTCATGCTCCGATTCAAACTAGGAAAGGGGGTGTGGTCCTGAAGGAGGGTAGGGGGTGTGGTTTGGAGTTTTTCCCGGTCTTTTTGTGTTTTTTTTTCGACCGCTGTCACGCCGACGCCGTGGATTCCTATTCCAATACCTTCCATTCATCTCCTATTGACGGTCAGTGACTGCTGAGAATCATCGATCATTTCTTCAGCTCTAAAGGTGGGGCTCGACGACTGTTCGCACAGCTCTGTTTGTGCGAGAAATCTCTTCATCCGTCAACAGAGCGGTATCATTTGGCCGGCTGTATTGGCATCGATCGAGTGTGCACGCGTAGCTGTGTGCGCGCGCGTGTGTGTTTGTGTGTGTGTGTGTGTGTGTGTGCGCGCGCGTTGGCCTGTCTGCACTCCTGTTTGTGAGGTCATCAGTCAGCACTCTGCCAACTGCTGCCCTTCACTGGTGGCTAAATAAATAAAGTGGCAGACCGATCGCTGGAGCCTTCCAAAGCCTTTTAAAGCTTTTCGCAGTGCTACGGTCACGTGTGGGGATGACGCTGGGTCCCGTGATGTGCTCATCTGCGTTTCTATGTGGGCATCCGGGACACTTTAGAAGGACACAAAGAGTTGTGTGCTGGTTATATGCAGAATCTTTAAAATTTTATATGGCGTTTAGGCACGAGTGGTTGCCGATGGAGCGCTGTTTGGGATATTCGTAGGCATGACTAGTTGCTGAAAGAGCAATGTTAAGACACTTCTGGTGGGACGGCCACGTCTGTTGCTCTGTGCTGATTGGATAGCCTGCTTGTTTGTCAGCTCTCCAGGCACCTGAGATTCGATGGTTTCTTTTCCCAGATGTATTTTTACTCCATTATATTGATTGTCCAGAGTAAACGTGCAATGGAGACCTAGAGAGCGCCGCGGTTTCCGGTGCCGATGTGTTTGATGTATGAAATGTCCGAGCTTGGTTCAGTGGCCTGCACCAACCCCCCCACAAGGCCAGACACTTCCTGTCCGTCTGTTTCACGTCCTGTCCCGCTCTGATGGCCAATAAGTCAGTGGGGTGGCCGAGGATTGTGGGGATGGGACTTCTGCTAGAATGGACATGCAGGTTTGGCTACACATGAGCCACAGGCTGGTCTAGACACCTTTTTAAATGCACCTATAGTGTGTGTAGTAGCAAGGCTGGTCGTTTTATTAAGGCTTTGGTAAAGCTGCCCGCCAGCCGTTGTCTGTCTGGCAGGTTTTATTGTTCGGAGTTTTTTGAAGGAGGGTAGGCAAGGCTGAGAGTGAAGGCTGCTGCCCATAGACGGATCATGGTGTTGGTTATCAGCCGGGTGACACTGACACGGGCATGTCCTCATGAGTACACTGCCAAACATGCCATGTCACACCTGCTTAGGCACACGTGTGTGTGTGTGTGTGTGTGTGTGTGTGTGTGTGTGTGTGTGTGTGTGTACGTGCGTGCGTGCTGGGGCAGCTGGAAGTCGGACAGCTGGTGCTGTGAGTGAGCGTTTGTATGCGTGCCAGAGTTTGTGTGCCTATGTTTTTGTGGTTTACTGGTCCTCTGATTACCTGGAAAGGGTGAGACTGGTGGTTGGATGACTATGCAAAATGCATGTACAGGTGTGCATACTAATGGAAAATGAGTTTGTCTAATTGTGTTTTTAAAAAGTCCCTCTAATCCCTCCCTCTCTCTTTCTCTGTAGTGGGTTTGCATCATCACTGAACATCCACAGTAGGAGCCTGTCGTGTGTCCGACCGACCAAAGGGATGGATCATATACAGGAAGAACCGTATTAGGTGGAGAGGACCCACGCCCCCAAACTCCACCAGCACCACGATCTCAGCCATGACGCTCCACCCCTCTTGAGCTCTCCACCCCCACACCCCACTCGTCCAGCCACAACACCATGGCTCTGTGGAAGCTCTCGTCCCAGAAGCTGGGCTTCTTCCTTGTGAGCTTCGGCTTCATATGGGGCATGATGCTGCTCCACTTCACCATCCAGCAGAGGGCCACCCACGAGAGCAGCGCCCAGCTGCGCGTGCAGATCCTGGACCTCAGCAAGCGCTACATCAAAGCCCTGGCTGAGGAGCACCAGGGTGTGATGGACGGACCCTACGTGGGCACCATGACGGCCTACGGTGAGACCCGCGCTCGGCTCCTACTGCGGGTTTTGTTTGGTTGTTTGTTTTGCCCTTCAAACATTGTTGCTATGCAGTTGTTATTGTTGCATCTGCTGTCTCTCTCGCAGTGTGTAACACGCATGGTAAATGCAGTAAACCAGTGCAGGGCAGTTTTGTAGTTGGGCACTGAAACTGTGAGATCAAAGGACCGGAGGTCGGCGTTAATCCAGGAGCAAGTGCGTCTGAGCTTGCTGTGGTGTAGGGTCAGAGTAACCTAACCCTGCTATGGTGTAGGATCAGAGTAACCTAACCCTGCTATGGTGTAGGGTCAGAGTAACCTAACCCTAACCCTGCTATGGTGTAGGGTCAGAGTAACCTAACCCTAACCCTGCTATGGTGTAGGGTCCTAACCCTAACCCTGCTATGGTGTAGGGTCGGAGTAACCTAACCCTAACCCTGCTATGGTGTAGGGTCAGAGTAACCTAACCCTAACCCTGCTGTGGTGTAGGGTCAGAGTAACCTAACCCTAACCCTGCTGTGGTGTAGGGTCAGAGTAACCTAACCCTAACCCTGCTGTGGTGTAGGGTCAGAGTAACCTAACCCTAACCCTGCTGTGGTGTAGGGTAGGAGTAACCTAACCCTAACCCTGCTGTGGCGTAGGGTCAGAGTAACCTAACCCTAACCTTGCTGTGCTAACCTAACCCTAACCCTGCTATGGTGTAGGGTCAGATTAACCTAACCCTAACCCTGCTATGGTGTAGGGTCAGAGTAACCTAACCCTAACCCTGCTATGGTGTAGGGTCAGATTAACCTAACCCTAACCCTGCTATGGTGTAGGGTCAGAGTAACCTAACCCTAACCCTGCTATGGTGTAGGGTCAGAGTAACCTAACCCTAACCCTGCTATGGTGTAGGGTCGGAGTAACCTAACCCTAACCCTGCTATGGTGTAGGGTCGGCTGGTGTAGGGTCAGAGTAACCTAACCCTAACCGTGCTGTGGTGTAACCCCCTGCTGTGGTGTAGGGTCAGAGTAACCTAACCCTAACCCTGCTGTGGAGTAGGGTCAGAGTAACCTAACCCTGCTGTGGTGTAGGGTCAGAGTAACCTAACCCTAACCCTGCTATGGTGTAGGGTCAGAGTAACCTAACCTAACCCTAACCAGATTAACCTAACCCTAACCCTGCTATGGTGTAGGGTCAGAGTAACCTAACCCTAACCCTGCTATGGTGTAGGGTCAGATTAACCTAACCCTAACCCTGCTATGCCTATTGGAAAAAACTCTCCTATTGGCAGAATGTTTGTTGATGGTGGTGATGAGGTAGAAGGTAAACATTTGTATCTTGGTGTAGTGTATATTTAATGTTCACGCAAGCAAGACCTCTCTAAATATGCTTTGCCAGTGTTTGTCACAAGGACAGTGGGTTCTACTTGTTAAGGTAAATCTTGCTATATGGCACTAGGGTTAGGTCTGCAGATTAGAGTTTGCATGTTGGGCTGTCGGGTTATGTTTACTCTTACTAAACGTTAGATTATCTTCATGAATGCTATGCCTTGTACTGCAGCATTGTAGTGTTCGTTCCGCTCTGACGTTTTCACATGTCGTCTCTGCGATTTGGAATAAAAATTAACTTAACCTGGGTCGCACTATTTCACATACACGTGCATTTCTCAGAAATGCGAAAGTGTCTCAAACTATAATCAGTTCATTACATAAGTTTTCGCTAGCCGCACACAAGGCCAGGAATCTAGAGCCTTGTGCGGAACTTTCCGGAGCTTTCCGGAGGGTAGCGTTAGCCCAGCTCCTGCGAGCGCGGCTAAGAGCCTGAAATCCATTGCTTCAGCAAAATGACTAATCCTGGGGGGATATCGCAGGTCTTTTTGCATGGTCTTGTTTGTTGCAGCCCTACGTGAGAGCTTAGCTTAGCACTCCAAATCCACACAGCTTCAGAGCTGACCATAGAACCTCATGAATCCTATGTGTAGCTGTATTCGCAGAGAAATGTTTCCACTGTTACTTGGCCCATTTGTGGCTAAAGCCTTTATCTGCGCACTGTTCACCAAAGGTAAAAGGAGGTTTCCTTCATCTGAAATCTGACATTTAAAAGCCCTTCCACCTGCTTAGCCTGGATTTTAAAATACTTTCAGTAGAAATATCAGCCTTATATCCTTAATTTCCCTTCATTCTAACAATGACCTCATATATATATTTTATTCATTTTTGATTGTATGGCTTGGGTCTTGATCGGAAGAGAAGGATATATTAATAATATTCACAACCTTGTAATCAGCAGTGTTGTTCCTCATTAGGGCCAACGTGTCTCTATGTCCAGCATGACGCAGTTCACATCACGCAGATTAGCAAATGAGCATACACACATAGCTTAGCTGTTTATCTGCTGTACATACATTCACTTTCCAACTGAGAAAACCAACTCCTTAAAAATAAATAAATGTAGTCCACCAGTTTTTCGCAGTGGTACTGGGGGTCGGCGGGTTTGAAGGTCGGCGCGTGTAGAAACTACAAAACTCAGCCTGTCGCTCCTTTTTCCAGGTTCATTTTAACAGTAACACATGAATGAATGCTCCAAGCCTTTTTTGGCACAAGACTCCAAACAGAAGACCTATGGTGTTCTCGTCCTGAGCTTCCCAGATCTTCTGGCAGAGTCACATTTTGGCCTGCTCACGGTTAGAAATCAGGAAAGAGACCGCCCCTGGGCCTGTAGTGGTGGCAGAGGGCAAACTCAAACCCTTTCTGTTAAGTTCCCGTGTTGCATTTCGACGCCCGTTTGAGTCGTGGCAAGGGTTTACAGCTGTTCTCCAGGCGGGCTTTGCCGCATGCTTTGACACAGAGTTACCTGTTCAATCTCGCTGGCTTTGATGAGCCCCGTGGTTCATGATTACTGGTCATGTGAGGTAGGTGGGAATGTTCGCTGATTTTAATTGCTCTCTGGCTAGAGCGTCTCAATAAACAATTTGTCTTATTTAGTTCCATGACTGTTAATTGCTGCCTACTTAGACAGCTGTCTATGTAGCCAGTGTGCAGCAAGGCAGCTCACTGGTTATTGAGACACTCACTGTGTGCTTGTGAAGTACAAATTTGCCCTGTGTTTCCGTCTCTTGGTTAATAAGGTCTGATCTAAATGGGAAATTCCTTTGTTGGATCTCAAGGGTTGAAAGAGGAAGTGGGGGTGATTTGGGCCTGTGTGAAGTCATGCACTACCTGTGGCCATGGCATTCAGAGTCCCCATTCAAAGCTCTGTGTCTGCTAATGTATATAAGCTCCTACACATTATCTTCCTTTACAGCGCAGCTGGCCAGGGTGGGGCGACCTGCTTTGACCCGTGGTAGCTGTTTCTCTAACCTAGACTTTAATGCATGGCCTGTGCTGGTTGCTTCTAGTTTCTGTTGCAGGCAGTGAGCCAGTTCCATGGGCCCGGATCCTAAGGCGGCCCTGTTGGGGTCGGTGGTTCTTAGTCCAACACAGCTGCACAGGTGATCGTCCTCACTGGCTTGTCCTGTGTTGTCGAGCTGGAGAAGGGCTGAGCATGTGATCTGGGCCTGAGGAAAGAGGAGCAAAGGGGTCAGATAACCACAGGGCATGGCAGTCCGTGTGGGCTCCGACCCAGATACACCACTGCCCAATCTCCTGGGGTCTTGCTCTCTGCAGTGAACTCAAATGGAACCTGCACTCAAATGGAACTGAAAAGAGAGCAGAGGATTCGGGGATGGTGAAGATAAAGATGACTGTGATGATGATAGAGAATCTGATTGTGGCATGAAAGAAAATTGATCCCCTGGCAATGGAGAGTTTTGGAGGCCTGCTTGAAGCGGTTCTTGCTTGAAGCGGTTCTTGAAGCGGTTCTTGTGTGCTTCGTTACCACTAGTGAAATTGAGAGCTGTCAAATGGGAGCTTTATACTGAAGCTGTTTGCGTTTGATCATTATTCTCCCCATTTAGTTCAACTGTAAGAAATACAAAATTTGTAGCAAGGGCATCTTCATCTGTCTCAGAGACGGAACGAGAGAGGAAGAAGGAACGAGAGAGAAAGGAAGAGGGATGGAGGGGGGGTGTTTGTGAGGGTACGCTCAGTGAGGGGGTTCATCACTCCAGTAATTTTAGGTGCAGCAGTTTCTTTGAGTAATTCAGTTTTGTATTAGTCTTTTACAGGAGGCCTGTGCAGGAGCCTTTTAGGTGCAGCCATTCGTTATAAGAAAAGGATAGAAAAGAAAACGGGAACCAAAAAAAATTATTAAAAATAAGGGAAGGAAGATTACGGTTCACTTCGTTTAAAAATTTATGAGGTGCCGCAACTGTTCTCTGGTCTTTTGACCTTTGCCCTCACCATCAATACTTCCCACCAGCCTCATAAGATGCAGTTTTAATGTTTTGGTCCTTCCACTCTCCTATATCAGAAGGTGATACTGTGGTTCCTGTACTGCAGTATTATCCTGGCAGCGGTATTTATTCCAAGAGCTATGAAATTCAAGTTTATTTGTTATGTTGGTTATTTCTGTTCTTTTCAAAAAAGAAGGCAAAGTCGGGGTTGCAGGGCGACACTGTCCCCAGCATCTCAAGAGCTTCACAGCAGAATGGAGACGTTGTCAAACACTCCCTAAGCATGTGATTAACATCACAAATCATCGCCAGCTAAACCCATCCTATAAAGTCTAGAAGATGCCCAGTAATACCTGTGTTAAATCTTATAATGGATGAAATTTCCTTTAGCCTCTCTGATGTTTCTAATTACACTTGACATTTTAAGCACACATAATCATCTATATTACAATTTAAGTCTTTCCGTCATAGTATTAATATTTGCACATGTATCACTGGTTGGATAATTAGGTGTTCAATAGAAGACAGACACTTCAGTGGCTTCATTTGACAGATGGAGATAATCAGTCACAGAGTTTGCTCTAATCTTGAACTTACTCTGAAGACAGGGCATTATTCATATTTGCAAATGTTCCTAGTGTCTCCACAATTATATTTCTCTGTAAAATCAGGATAGACTTAAACATCCCTTTTATTGAATGTAACCTTTAGATTGCCTATGTTTCCAGTTCTGTCTCTCTCTCCCCCCCCATAATGCTCGTAGAAATGAGCTGGCTTAAACTCCTGAGTTTTGCTCCAGACAAGTGCGCCTTTTTGAAGATTTGTATTCACCTGATTTCCTGGGCATGGTGAGGCAAAGTGTGGGATGAAGTGGGAAGACAAACCTTCCTGTGCATCTACCCAGTCTAACATGGGATCAGTTTGGCACGAGTATTTAGCTAGCTTAGCAATTTTGAATGGATCTTCTGCGCCCTTGGTGTGGGTGAGATTTGTGTGAAAGGTGAAGTTGGAAGTACTGGTCCATATTTTTACCGTGTTCAACCCAGTATGTCGGACAGAACACAGCTCAAGGCCAGGATGGGTTCAAGACCATTTTAATGTCAAATCATTAGCCGTGTGCCATTCCGAAGTGAAACAACGTGACTTACATATTGTCATTAATGCACAGCCTTAAACACAATGGACATTCTCATGTCACACACCCAGCGCCAACTAACTACTGAGTGATAATGACTTGGACTGTCAACCAATTAAAACCTGGGCTTCTTACCTTCTGGGCTTCTTGTAAAAGTTTTTTTTACAATTTTGTCATGGCGCTTAAAGAATCTAGAATATGCAAAGGGAGCGACATGGAAACATAATTAAACCGAGTAGAGGCAACCAGTGTAACAGTCACTTTACCCCAGAGATACATTTGCAGTGTGTGCCATTTACCCAGATTGGATTACATCTTGTCCAACAAAGGTTCATAATGTAGCAACATTATCTCGTCCAGATATCTGGTTAGATCCCCAGACATTTTATACCCACTGTGTACGTGTATTAGATACTGGCATGGCCTCCGGTTTGGTTCAGTTCATTTTATATCCTGAAAAATTGGAATAAGATTTAATAATTTTCATTAGCAGGGGTACAGAGCTTTGAGGGTCACTAATTAGTAAGAATAAATGGTCCACATAAATTGTTTTTCCCCTTCTTTTTAAGAGTCTAAAACTGTTGAAAAAAGGTGTGTGTGGAAGGGTGCATCTGTAGCACGTACCACAGGATATGCTAAAAACTGAGGAAATATGTCATAAATGCTGCATTATGGGTTTTATAGGAGGTTCCGACCCATGATTTAAAGCCTGGACCGAACCCAAAGTAAGAGCCGAGGTGTGAGACCTCCACTCAACTTTATTAAATACCTTTCACACATCAAGGGAGATGGCCACATCACAGGCATCGTTTGACTGGTTCATCCACATTAAATGTAACGATCTTCTCATTTTGTTGGCGGAGGACCTACCTCAGACGAAACCTACTTGTGCATTATGTCTTATGCTAGACAATACTTTCTCCAAACGGGAAGTTAATATTTTACAGTCTGCATTCATGAGGTTTATTGGACAAAAATCTGAGAGATCAGTTACATATCTGCATATCTGTCTTTTTTGGGAATCAGTGATATCAAAGTTTCATAGAATGCGACTGGTGGGATGCATCTAAATTACCGTGTGTGTGTGTGTATGTGTGTGTGTGTGTATGTGTATATATATATATATATATATTATAATATCCAGTTGTCCTATTTTCATAGAGGCAACAGCAGCTCTCACATCCTCTTCTGTAATTGGAGTAGCCAGAGTTCACTAATTATGCACTCAAGAAAAACTAATCAGTTTCTCTGAGTTTGAGTGAGATGACTGAGTAATAGTTTGCACATTTCTGTTTCTAATTTATTTTATCTGACTGATGATCTCTTTTCCCTTTTGGATGCTTGTGCAGTTGTCCTCTGATGTAAGTATCCTCTTAAGTGCTGCCCGTACTGATGCTGCCTGCAGGGTCTTCATTACAAAAGAGATCAGGTCCTCGGCCACTGTGGCACCGAATGCCTCATCTTGCAATAACATGGTGATCATTGGCCATCTTCCTCTTGGTCCATGTTTCCATGTTTAATTCCAACTCTGACAGGTTTTATGACCGTGAGAGTAGAATGTATATTCGCTGGTTCACTTTGTCTCTATATATCGACTGCTGCCGTGTCCTCTATCAAAGTCTGCGTTGCAGCGCTTTCTTTAGGGATCAAAGAGGATCTAAACTAAAACTAAATCGAGTGGAATCCACCACTTGGATGAAATCCACTGCTAAAATGATCTGTCCCTCCATCACCCAAAATCCTGTTGGCTTTGTTGATGAAATCTGTTTTTTGTTACACATCGTCATTTTGGCTCCATTGACGAGAGCATCAACACGATTCTACCAACTTTGTCTGAATTTTTGAGGCATTACAAACTTTCTTTTGTTGATTAGGGTCATTGCCTCATTCTGTTTACTCAGATGATGAATGAAACGCGTGTCCCATCCAGGCCTGTTTCAGTTTAAGACCTTCAGCATTGTGTATGTGTGTTTCCTGAACATGTGTAACATCGACCTGTTTCTGTTTGACATCACATAATGAGCCATTGTCATATCTTAGTTTGCATGTGAGAAAGCAAATGCCCTATGTAACTTAAACCGACTAAACTGCATGATGCTACATAGAGCTACACCATCTGTCCATATTAACCCGTTGGATATTAACTGTTTAACAAAAGGATGTTTTGCACACATTTAGTAATTCCTTCTGCTTCCAGACCTTCATCCAGACCACCCGATCAAACATCATTCCATCTGCACCTTTCCTTAAGGGTCTTCGCCACTATTTTATTAGATTGTCATCTTGCTCACCATCACTCACCAGCCATGCTGTAACGTCGTCCTCCATGTTGGATACATGGCCCTCGGCTTCCTCTGGTCTCTCCGTAATAGCACAGGGCATGTGTTTTTTTTTTTTTTTGTTAGCTTGGCTGTGGTTTCCTTTATTGTTGACAGATCATCGAGCACTCCACCCCACGTGGAGTTCATCTGGCTGACTTTAACAGGGAAACCGTCCCTGTTTGAACCGTGACCTGTCTTGACGGGGAGGTTGACCTTTGTAGAACGAAAAAAAATCCATTCTTAGGTTTGAACTTTCACCCAGAATACAAAGTAATCACAGAATTGTGGCGAGATCTGACTCGAGTGTTTGAATGTATTGGTGGGTCTTTGGAGCCACTCGTGCGCCGCCTTCTTTCTCGCTGGTCCCTCGTGATTCCTGCAGTTTCTATTGGTGATGTTTTCTTTGTTTTTGAATTTGACAGCGACCGAGTGGGGGAACTAAAGCTGAACTGGTGTAGAATGATCCAGGAAGGATAAGGGAAGCAGATGGGCCGACCCCGTAAGCGCTGGATGGGTGTTGATGAGAGTTTATACAGGGGAGCGCGGCAGCCTGAGAAGCAGAAGATCAATGTTGGGAAAAGCAGGGCAGGAGCCATTGAATGAGAATTGGCTGTCCAGAGGGGGAGGGGCGTGTTCTAGGCCACAGCTCGGCTGGCAACACCGGAGCTGCTCCGGCTCTCGGCACAACCCCTGCGGTTAGTCTCCGGTGTCTCGAAAAACCTCAGAGGAAGGCGACTGATCCGTCCTGATCTTTAGAAACACCTGAACTCGATCCCCTGGCCCACAAAAATGCTCTGGGTGGAGTCCTGTCTACAGGAGTTTCGGGGTCGACCTGTCTGGCCCAACAGGAAGGTGGATGTGGACAGTCTTGATTTCTTTTGTCATTCGGGTTTTGGTGTTTTTAGACGCTTGACCGTATTACCTAAAGCAGGGCAACGATTACCTCACAGGCTTTGATGATTCCATAGTCGAGTCAGTTCAGCTTTATTGTCGTTACACCAGTACAGCATAATAAAAAGCTCCCTCACTAACTCGTTTGAGTACATCTATAGACACATTAATAAAGTGTGAACAGACAAACATTTAATTGCAGACCAACAGTGACGAACCGTGAACCTAGCTCTTCACATTACGCAGTGACACTCAAGATGATACACCGTTAAGCTCTGCTGTGGTACTGATGCTAATAAACGGCCCTGATTTGAGAGGATTGGAGTGGCATGTCGAACGTTGGGTTAAAAAAAAGAGGTGTGTGTGTGTGTGCGCACAAGCAGATTTACAGCTCTGGGATAGAAACTAGCCCTAGAAGTCTTGTGCATGACTGCTGGTATCTCTGGTGTCTCTTAGCTGATGGTAGAAGGGAGAAGCAGTGTATGCTGGGATGTGCGGTCCTCAAGGGACGTTACAGCTGTGCTATCTCGCCTTTGATTGTGGGTTTCAGAGCACGTACATC
>JAGXOD010000390.1:0-28803 GCA_020368025.1 Brachyhypopomus occidentalis | reverse complement strand
AATTCCACAAATGATTTTGCCTTGGGACTGGTCTGATTCAGTAGAAATGTTTCTAGCTCCTTCCGCAGGGCCCAAAAACGCTCCAACACCTTCCCCTTACTAAGCCATCTGACATTATTGTGGAGAAGTAAATCATTGAATTCTGCATCCACCTCTGTGAGGAATGAGCGTAGCAGGCGATGCTGCAAAGCAGAGGACGCCCTCAAAAAGTTAATGGGCTTCATCACTCAGTGGAATCAGAGAGGGATATTTGGCTTATTTTTTGAGTGATGTCATCTTTAAACTCGTTCATACATTCCTTCACAACTTCGGTGAATGGTTTTTTGTGCTCGCCTAAGACCCTTGCCACTCGCAGTGATGCTTCAGTCGTGCGCTCTTGCTGGGTTGCTGATCTTACTATCACAGTTCGTGACACTTGATATGATTCTTGCATTTGATTTATTTTTCTGGTTCTCACCCCTGTGTTTTGGGGATAGCTCTGGTCGAAGTGCCCATGCTTTGTTTCATAGTGCCGCTTCAATATGCTATGGGGGAATATTTCATGTCATGTTTCACAGAAAAACACATTACTTCTGTTTCTGTTTAGAAAAGGTTGTGGATTTAGGCCCGGGTTGCCCACTAGATGTCACTGTGGCGTGTGATGATTCGAACGTCTCACAAGATCAAATCATTTTCCGAATCAATTGGTTCATTTGATTCGATCTCCCAAAAGCCCCACTTTTGCCATCACTAACTGCGAGACCTGTGGGCTTAAGTGCAGGACAGGGAATTGTGCACAGGTGTCAATAGTGCAGTGATTGGTAGGGAGTGGTGTGCGATGAGGGGGCGTATGAGTTACCCAAGTGGGAGTGTTACTATGACAACCTGTCCGGGCATGCGCCCTCTCGTGGCTTCCCTGCCAAGCCACCATGACAAACACTTTTTTGTATTTTTTCTTCTTCTATTAAGAGAAACATCTT
Organism: Brachyhypopomus occidentalis; assembly: GCA_020368025.1. NCBI lineage: Eukaryota > Metazoa > Chordata > Actinopteri > Gymnotiformes > Hypopomidae > Brachyhypopomus > Brachyhypopomus occidentalis. Next base: position 27,844 of record JAGXOD010000390.1, on the reverse strand, counting down.
TGAAAATGCAAGGGAGGTTGTTGGTCCCTATTTGAAGGGATGGAATCATTGGACGTTTTTGTAAGTCACTGAAGTAAATTGGCAGCCAGTTTAAAGCAAGTTCTTTATTGTAAAAATTCTTTCTTTACAATAGGGTCACAAGAGGGTATCTAAGAAGAACAAGGCAAGTGATGCAAATAAAAGAATAAATAAAAATGAAATGTTATTATAATCTAAAATTAAAGAAGCATTTTATACTTAAACTGAAAATTCTCAAAACCTGTAAGCCAATTTTGTGTGTTTATTTGTTTGTTTTTGATGTAATAAACCAGATTCAGTTGAACTTAGGCATTAAAATAATGCATATTGACCAAGTAACCAAATTGACCAACAAAAACAAATATGAAAGTATAGCCCTTCAAGACAGGAAAAATGTTCTTGTTCAGCAAGTTTCCATGAAAAATGTTTGCCCAAGAATCAAGAGGACAAGTGTGTTTTTTGCATAGGCATTGGATTTTAGAATTTGTGAATTCTGCAGCATTGGATTATTGTTATTTTAATATATTTATCTTTCTCAGATGAAAACATCCACTTTGGTACTCATTTATGCTTATATCATATAGTAAGTTATATTGAAAACGTGACTGATATATTAATGATTTGTAAATGGAGAATATAGGTTCATGCTTCTGGAATGTACCATGCTCTGTTTCATTTTTGTATTTTACATTTAAATATTACATTTTTGAAGCGTGGCATGAATTAGAGCAGAATAATGGAGACAACAATACCTGAGACCTCACAGGAATTCAGGGATCAGACAGGACAGAACACAAACAAGAAGATCAGACAAGTAAAAGTTTAAATGTTCATTTAGACAAATACATTAAGGAAGAGGGAACCTATTACAGTTACTAACTCATGTCCATATACAGGGTGTAATGGCCCCTTAAGGAAGAGGGATCCTTCTAGAGTTAGTAACTCATGTCCGTATACAGGATGTAACACCCCCCTCAACTAAAGAAAGAGGGAACCTATTACAGTTACTAACTCATGTCTGTATACAGGGTGTAACGCACCCCTCAACTTAAGGAAGAGGGAACCTATTACAGTTACTAACTCATGTCCATATACAGGGTGTAATGGCCCCTTAAGGAAGAGGGATCCTTCTAGAGTTAGTAACTCATGTCCGTATACAGGATGTAACGCCCCCCTCAACTAAAGAAAGAGGGAACCTATTACAGTTACTAACTCATGTCCGTATACAGGGTGTAACGCCCCCCTCAACTTAAGGAAGAGGGAACCTATTACAGTTACTAACTCATGTCCGTATACAGGGTGTAACGCACCCCTCAACTTAAGGAAGAGGGAACCTATTACAGTTACTAACTCATGTCCATATACAGGGTGTAACGGTCCTTCCTCCACCACTCCTATCTCTTATGCTTAGTGTTCATGGTGGGCATGTGTGTCTGTCAGTCTGTCTGCCACACCCACCGTGCTATGTGTTTGTTGTGTGCTGGACCTGTGTCTTTTTTCCCTCATCATAAAGCCCTATGTTTAACAAACTTAGTTTAATAATATAATTTAACATTCAGCAACTCGTGTCTTCACTTTCAAAATACATTATTCATGTTAGCTCTACAGTGAGAGCTGTACAAACACTACTAAACTAGGGCTACTGTGACATCAGTGAGAAAACAAATAGGGAAACAGATGTAACAGAATGGACTGTGTTCACGGAGGGTGCAATGACTGGGCCGGGACAATAGGGGAGCTGTGGGGCTGAGTGACAGGAAGTACCCAGTCTGAAACGATGGCTTCCCTTTAAAAACAGGAAGTTGGGTTATGTAATGCTTCAGATGGACATTGCTGGTGTAGGCCTAGAGAAGGTGGGAGTAATTGTGGTAAAAAATTCATGTCTGACAGTCTCTGCACTAGTGGGGATGAATATTATCAGAGAAGTGTGGCAAGTTTTGTTTCAGAAGAGCTGCCCCAGGGACGTCAAGAATCAACCATCATTGAATGCCTTGGGAAAGGTCACATGGCAGAAAGCTATGCACATCTGCCAAAAAGAGCACCATTTCACCTCACCAGAGGGCTTTGTGGGCTATGCCCGTTTGGCTAGTCGGCGCCCTGTAACAGTGGCAGGTAATCGTGAGGTGCTGTTGAACTGCAGAGCTAGAAACGGACCTTGTGGTCGAAGTTATGAAGCCCTCATGGAGCCGCTACCTATAAGAGATGGCCTGCTGGTGGCTCGTACCTTGGTGAATGTGAAAAATGGCCAGATGCAGGTGCGTATTCGAAATATCAGTACTACACCATTGGCGGTGTATCCGTACCAAAAATTGGGAGAATTGTTGACATTAAAGGTGTGTGACGTGTTTGATGACTGTCCTGACTTGCAGTTGGCCCCCAATGACGTTGGTGGGGTGCCAGTCAATGCCGTGGGAGTAGGTAGTGTGAACACCAACCCACCACCTCAAGTTGACCTAGAAGGGGTTCAGTTGTCAGCTGAGCAAAAAGAAGAACTGGCCACACTGTTGAGTAAGCATCAGTCTGTCTTTTCACAGCATGAGGAGGACTATGGTTGTACGGAGACTATTTTACATGAGATCCCAACAGGTGATGCAGCCCCAATCAGACAGAGGTATCGGCAGATCTCTCCAAATCTGTACGGTGAGGTCAAAGCGCTGATTAAACGAATGTTGGATGCAGACATAATCAAACCTAGCTCGAGTCCATGGTCTTCTCCTATAGTCCTAGTGCGAAAGAAGGATGGCTCCATTCGTTTCTGTGTAGACTATAGGCGGCTGAACCAGGTAACCAGAAAGGATTCATATCCTCTACCCCGGGTGGAAGAAGCGTTAGCCAGCTTAAAGAAGGCCCGCTGGTACTCTACTCTTGACCTTGCATCTGGTTACTGGCAAGTTAAAATGCACCAAAAGGATATGGATAAAACTGCTTTTACCACTCCTATGGGGCTGTTCGAGTTCCAACGAATGCCGTTCGGTTTGTGCAATGCACCGGCAAGCTTCCAACGCCTAATGGAGAGCTGCTTGGGAGATCAAAACTATCAATCACTGCTGATTTATTTGGATGATGTGATCGTTTTTGCTGCAGACTTTAGTAGCCACCTTGACCGCCTTGATTTTGTCTTCTCTCGCCTTTCCCAGCAGGGTCTAAAGTTGAAACCAGATAAATGCAAGCTTCTCCGAAGCAGTGTTCAATATCTGGGTCACGTAGTGTCTGATGCTGGCATAGCTCCAGACCCTGATAAGGTGATGGCTGTTCAGCAGTGGAAAGTACCAAAGTCTACTACAGAGTTGCGAGCCTTCCTTGGCCTGGCGGGGTACTATCGCAGGTTTGTGAAGGGGTTCTCACAAACAGCAGCACCACTGCATAGGCTACTTGGGGGGCACTCTACTAAGAAACCTAAGGCCAAAACCTTATGCCCTCCTTGGAATTGGTCTAGTGAATGTGGAGCAGCCTTTGAATCCCTAAAACAAGGCCTTGTGCAGGCGCCAGTCCTGGCATTTGCAGATTTCACGTTACCCTTTCTGCTCTATACAGATGCAAGCCATAGAGGCTTAGGGGCTGTGCTGTCACAAAAACAGGATGGACAAGAGAAGGTTATTGCTTATGCCAGTAGGGGTCTTCAGGGTGCAGAACGCAATGATGCTAATTATAGCTCTTTCAAACTGGAACTACTGGCTCTTAAATGGGCCATCACTGAAAAATTCCACGAGTACCTCCTTGGCGCAGACTTCACTGTATATACCGACAACAATCCCCTTGCACATCTGGCGACAGCACGATTAGGGGCAGTGGAGCAGCGGTGGGTGGCTCGGCTGGCTAGTTATAGATTCCAGGTCAAACATCGCTCTGGCAAATCAAATGTAAATGCTGATGTTCTGTCCCGCTACCCAGTAGGTGTGGTAGTGGTGCCCAAGGACGACGATGGTCTGGAGGTTCCTGGGTTCCAAGAGGTGACCGTTGAAGTGGTGCGAGCGTGCCTCTTGGGGTCCAGCTCGGCGGCCTGTAGCGGACCAGCACCAGACCGGCCACAGCCTTCTGGGGACTCCAGAATAGGACAAGACTGCACAATGGAAAGGTGGGCAGAAGTGCAACAGCAGGACTCTGTTATCTCTCATGTATTGCGTGCTCTCCAGATAAAGAGACCTTTGCGGTGGGACGAACGACAGCGGGAAGCCCCCAACGTACTGCGGCTGTTGAAGGAGATGCCCCGCCTGCAGCTTCGAGAGGGGGTGTTGTATCGTTGCACCCAAGACCCAAACACTAACATGCCACGGTACCAGCTCCTTCTCCCTCAAAGTCTTCAGAAGGAGGCATTTACCTGTTGCCATGACAAGATGGGACATTTCGCAACTGAAAAAACTCTGAAAACGCTGCAGACAAATTACTATTGGCCATATATGGCTATTGATGTCCAGAAATGGTGCGCAGAATGCCAACAGTGCACCCTTCGGAAAAGGCCTCGCCCCTCATCTGTTGGCCTGACCCCTGTTGCTACTTCTTACCCCCTCGAACTGGTCACGATGGACTTTTTGTCTCTTGAAGCTGCACCTGGGGGCTTCCAAAACATCATGGTGCTGACTGATCACTTCACCAAGTTTGCTTGGGCAGCAGCCACTCGGGACCAAACGGCTGCCACCACAGTGAGGGTTATGTGGCAGCAGGTCATACAGTACTTTGGCTGTCCATCCTTGTTCCACTCAGACCAGGGTCCAAATTTTGAGGCCGCAGTGGTGAAGCAGCTCTGTGAACTATACGGCTGCAAAAGAGTCATACCACCCCTTACCATCCTGAGGGTAACGGCCTCACAGAGCGTTTCAATCGGACCCTACTTGGAATGCTGGGAACTCTGGTGGAGGAGAAGAAACAAAGGTGGGCTGATTACTTACCCGAAATGCTGCATGCCTATAATAACACTGTCCATAGCTCCACAGGGTATACACCATCCTACCTCATGTTTGGCCGGCATGTCAGGACCCCCCTGGATGTGATGCTGGGGCACCCTGTGGAGGAACAGAGTACTGTGGAGGAGTGGGTGAGAAGACACCATGAGCGTTTACATTATGCCTACAGGAGAGCTGGGGAGTTGGCTGGCAGGGCAGGGCAACATCAAAAGAAACAACACGACAATCAAGGTCTCCTGGGTCCTTTAATGGTGGGAGAACGTGTGTTGGTCCGTAATGTTGGTCCCAAGGGACAGGGCAAACTGGCTAACTTCTGGAGCAGTATGCCCTATGTGGTGATTAAACAACCAAACTTTGACATACCTGTTTACGTTGTTAAGCCTGAAAAGGGGAGTGGGAAAGAAAGGGTTTTGCATAGGAAGTTGCTTCGGTCTTGTCCTCTGTCTTTACAGGCCTCTGGGGAAGAAGCGGCAGCAGCCACAGATGGACCCGGACTCTCAACCCAAGCCGCAGGTGCGGCTGGACCCCCAACTCCTTGGCTGCTCCCACCGACCTGGTTCCTACCATCTCGGGCAACCTGCACTCCCTCTGCACGACTGTTTACAGAGGATGGGGCTGCCCCTGGCGCTGAGGGACCCCGTCGGTCACATCGTACCACCAAAGGCATCCCACCAGAAAAATATGCGGATGCTTGAGGTCAGCCTGAGGACAGGCTGTGGAAAAGTGGAGGGGGGTGTAACAGAATGGACTGTGTTCACGGAGGGTGCAATGACTGGGCTGGGACAATAGGGGAGCTGTGGGGCTGAGTGACAGGAAGTGCCCAGTCTGAAACGATGGCTTCCCTTTAAAAACAGGAAGTTGGAGGTGCTGGGAGGGTTTTTTTGGTCTCCTCTGTGCAGGGGGTAAGGTTGGTGGCATGCAGGTTGATTTCTTTGGAGTGTCTGTGTCAGGTGTGTGAGGTATTGGGAGTGTGTATGTGTTGAGGCTGTTTAATTTACTTGTGACTTGCCTGATATCCTGTAGGGCCGGCGAGTGCAGTTTCAACGTGTGTTTGGGTGCATGGTTGTGTGTGTGCGTGTGGTTGTTTAAGTTGGTTGTGTTGTCTCAGACAGGGTGGCCAACCTGTACTGGGACACCGTGCGCCACCAATTACTCTAGCCAGTGGCCTAGGGTAGGCGGGAGTTTGAATTTGGCAAGGTGTGGTGGGTTTATGCTTTTAGATATTGTTGTTAAATTTAATAAAAGTAATTTGATTTTAATTAGTTGGGTGTTAAGCCTGTGCATTGGGGGCCACTGGCTGGGGTGAGGAGTTTAGCTGTTCACTACAGGCAGCAGACAATCCTCCCATGTGTCTTGTGTATCTGCTTTAATAAACCCTCAAGATGTTTTGATCCTTATTGCTCTTTGGTGGTGAAGTTTCTGAACCTGGGTAACAGACACTCATAAATCCAGATACAAGGAAGTTTTATAACGATAATAAATATCAAGTAGGTAAAACAGGCCAGGGTCAATATCCAGTAAGCAATAACAAAAGCTATACAGAGTTATAAACCGATAAAGGCAAGGCAGACAATACTAGGAATAGGGAGAGGCAAAAATCTATGAACTATCATGAATGAGTCCTCTGCCCCTGTGAATCACATTTGAGTTTGTGTTTAACTTCTGTGTTATGTATGTATGTGTGTGGTGGCCAGATGCTGGAAGACATGGGGAGGACACAGAGTCCTCTACTGCAGTCATGTTCACACAATCACACTGACACACATAACCATGGAGACTCATGTACAATCATATGTGTGTGTGTTTGGTTGTCCCCTTCCCTGTATATGAGACTCAGACCAGGTCAGCTTCAAAGTAAGACACTGTAAAACAGAATAGGACAGACATGAACACACTCATCAGAGTCAGACATCAGTTAAGTTGCCTGTTAAGTTAATTTTCACTCAAATCTAAATTAGTCCTCCGCATTTACCCATCTGTTCAGTGAGATCACGTCACAAGACCTTGACTTCCCATACATCAATGTAATCAATGTAAATTAAGCTTGTGTATAAAGCTTCATTTCTCTTAATTTATTCATTTCTCACCACCCCTCCCTCCATCTCTTTCTACAATGGCATTCTATTTGAGGCTTTAATTAAAAGAAAACACGTCAACTGGTAATTCTACTCTCTCACACACACACACACACACACAGGCAGGCAAGCAGGATTGGTACTCGTCTGCTATATTGTGTAGTGTATGATTCTTACTGGTTTACACTGGCTTCCGGTTAAACATAGAATTGATTTTAAAATTCTTCTGCTGACCTATAAGGCCTTAAACGGTCTTGCTCCACAATATCCGAGTGAACTCATTGCATAAAATAACCCATCTCGCCTTCTGCGCTCCCAAAATGCAGGATTTCTCTTAGTTCCAAAAATTAGTAAGACTACAGCCGGAGGCAGAGCTTTCTCCTTTAAAGCCCCTCAGTTATGGAATAGCCTTCCAGCTCAAATCCGAGATTCTGACACAGTTCCAATCTTTAAATCTAGACTTAAGACTCACCTATTTAATCAAGCCTTCAGTTAGTATTCTACTTGTGAAGGTGTGGAGCTCGGGGGCCTCCAGTCATTGAGTCTTCTGGTAATCTGAGATGTTGATGCTGTCATCCAGCCATGTCATGTGATCACTCTTGTTGTGACCATGACATGGGTGGAAAGCAATGTCTCAGTGAGCCCTCATGACTGTGGTCACCCCCAGGCCCCTCCCTTTAGTTATGCTGCTATAGATAAGCCTGCCAGAGCCACATGCTAATCACTGGCACATGTGCTATGTATGTCTGTTTAAATCGATGGTTGTCTAATGTTCACATACTCAACCTGTATTTTATATCTTGGTTGCATGCTTCTACAAAAGACAATTCCATACAAGCACATAGGAGATGGTCTGGCTTGCCAGTGGATGTGCTGATGCCATGGTTGGATGTGCCATTGCCGCAAGAGAACGTGCTGATGCCAACTCCTACCTGAGGCTCACCATCTGCATTGAAGGGACTGTGACTACTCGTCCTGGAATTAGAACTATAACTATAGAACTATATTTGAACCATAAATACGGACTTCTGCTAGCGGGCCGCCCAATGGAGGATGGGTTCCCTTTTGAGTATTGATCCTCCCAAGGTTTCTTCCTAAATTCCTGCCATCTTATGGAGTTGTTCCTTGCCACTGTAGCCTCTGGCTCATTAGGGATCTGGACCCATACGATTGTAAAGCTGCGTTGTGACAGCATGTGTTGTAAAAAGCGCTATATAAATAAATTTGACTTTGACTTTAGTTATCACTAATGATTCTGTTTATATCTGTGTCTAGTTATCTCTAATGATTCTGTTTATATATGTGTCTAGTTATCTCTAATGATTCTGTTTATATTTGTGTTGTTGTGGAAATTTGAACCTTAATGGTGAGCAAGAACAGTCAACAACATTTGCGTATGGTATCAAAGTAAAGTACAAATTTTATTAAAGACAAAGATAGAGAATATAGAAAATATAGAAAATGGATATATCCAGAGGTCTCCGTTACATACACTCAAGAGCGTCTGCAAGAGAGAGCTGCCCCCCTCTCACAAACCAGGGTTATTATACTATTTTGCTTCCGGCTACATGATTGCATCATACTTCCGTGACACGAGTTAAGCATGCTAGGCCTCATAGGTGGCCCACGTGAGGTGACGTGATGGGGTGAGGTATCACCCCATCACCCCTCCCCTGCCAGAGTTCCCAAGCCAAGGCCTCCTTGTTCCTCCGGTCCGCCAGGCGCCAGGCCTGCTAGATGTGCTGCTCTTCTGACGCAGCTCATCCTTATCTACAGGCCCGAGACCTTCAGAATTGTCTGCCCTCAACTCACAAGGAGTGCCACACAATTTACTACTGAGAAAGAGTAGAGAGGGAGGGAGAGAGAGAGAGAGAGAGAGAGAGGCTTCAGGCCTACAAAGCATACAGTGATCAACAACTCCTAGGCCTACCATATGTTTAATATATCTTAATAAAGTGATTTCCAGTCTACTTTATACTATGTGTGATCAATACCTATATGCATATTAATGAATCTGACGACAGAAAGACAAAATATGAATTCTTCCGCCACAGTGTCTAGTTATCTCTAATGATTCTGTTTATATCTGTGTCTAGTTATCTCTAATGATTCTGTTTATATCTGTGTCTAGTTATCTCTAATGATTCTGTTTATATCTGTGTCTAGTTATCTAATGATTCTGTTTTTATATGTGTCTAGTTATCTCTAATGATTCTATTTATATCTGTGTCTAGTTATCTCTAATGATTCTGTTTATATCTGTGTCTAGTTATCTCTAATGATTCTGTTTTTATATGTGTCTAGTTATCTCTAATGATTCTATTTATATCTGTGTCTAGTTATCTCTAATGATTCTGTTTTTATATGTGTCTAGTTATCTCTAATGATTCTATTTATATCTGTGTCTAGTTATCTCTAATGATTCTGTTTATATCTGTGTCTAGTTATCTCTAATGATTCTGTTTATATATGTGTCTAGTTATCTCTAATGATTCTGTTTTTATATGTGTCTAGTTATCTCTAATGATTTCTGTTTATATCTGTGTCTAGTTATCTCTAATGATTCTGTTTATATCTGTGTCTAGTTATCTCTAATGATTCTGTTTATATCTGTGTCTAGTCTGTTTATATCTGTGTCTAGTTATCTCTAATGATTCTGTTTATATCTGTGTCTAGTTATCTCTAATGATTCTGTTTATATCTGTGTCTAGTTATCTCTAATGATTCTGTTTATATCTTTATCTCTAATGATTCTGTTTATATCTGTGTCTAGTTATCTCTAATGATTCTGTTTATATCTGTGTCTAGTTATCTCTAATGATTCTGTTTATATCTGTGTCTAGTTATCTCTAATGATTCTGTTTATATCTGTGTCTAGTTATCTCTAATGATTCTGTTTATATATGTGTCTAGTTATCTCTAATGATTCTATTTATACCTGTGTCTAGTTATCCCTCATGATTCTAATGTTTTGTTTGCTTATCGCTACGTGGCATAATGGATAGTAAAGATGTGCCTTTACCAGACTCGCCTCCTGCTCCTTCATTCACTCATTCTTTCTTGGTGTTTGCATCAGTTAGCCCTTCCCCCAGCTGTCAATCATGTATGCTTTGTTTATGTAGCCATGTGCGTTTGTAGTCCCTCCTCATGTTTTGTAACCCGGTCCTCTCGTTATTGAAATCATGTGTTGCTCATTTGGTCTTATCTATTCAATCCTTGTGTTTGGTCTTTTACTACTAACGCCGTGTTGTTTTTGGCATGACTTCAACATTGGTAAGTTGTATTGCTATGGAAAAAATAAATGTTGTGATTTGTATTAATAAATCAGCTCCCAATTCATGGCACTACGTTATTTTTCTGTGATTTCAAAGTACAGGTGGATTTGACCTGGACGTAAAATTTTGGGGAGTGGAAGATGGCCACTTATACACGTAATATATTGTGGTCTGTCTCAAGTGTAAATGGTGAATTTCTCACTTAAAATGAAAAATAAAGTGATTGGCGGCTTTTTATTCACGACCACTCATTTTTGACATCATTCACATTAACCTAAAGCCTGGAGTTTGATCTGGATCAAGGTTGTCAAAGTCATCTGCAAAGACCCTTCTGCAAAGGAGAATCCATTTAAACTGATTTTAAAATGACCTCCTCCTTCAGCAGCTCGAGCGGGGCTTCCACTACTAGGTCACCTGCAGCCATTCAAACACCATGCACACCTTTAGAATATTTACATGATTCAGTCTGACCACAGCAGCTCTCAACTGAGGACTTTAATCTACACCAAATCGCCGAGAATCCCCGATACCTTAGCCAACTGTTCGTGCAGTTGAACAGAGGAAATGTGAGCGCAGGAAATGTGAGCGCAGGCAAAGTCGTTGAGTGTATTATATATATTTTTTTCTACACTCACAAAATCAGTAAGGGAAACAACAACCTCTTAAATGTATGATCCTATGCTCGTTTGCTTTATCTATCTCTTTTAAACAAAGTGCGCATCGTGAACACCCTTTATGAATAAGGAACCAACTTCAGCCGCTGATTAAGGAGCTGCGAATAAGTAACCAGACGAATCTGAAGCTGCGAATAAGTAACCAAATTCAGCGTCGTCTATAATTTATGGACAGAAATATTTAAATCAAGTACTGTGATTGTCCCAACTCCAAGCCACTTAATTTTTGTATCAGCATTAATTTCTAGGAATTGCTTGGTGACAAAATCAGAAAATTGTTTATATTTAAATATGTTTTAGAAACTAAATTAAAATGATTACTCCCTACGACTGACATCACCACATTCTATTCTCTGGACGTGACAGCGTGTTGTCAGGACTACATGTACTATGCCGTCATAAGCAAAAAGTGGCAATATTTAAAACGACTGTCTACTGGCATGTTCATAGTCGCGCCGATCTATGCTATTCTCGTTCGCTTTTAAACATTTGCTGTAAAAACTTTTGAGTATCATCAGGCCTTTTATCGGCAATATGAAGAAGGATAGTCTTCTGATTTTGTCCAGATTTGGTAGAAAGATTGATGATCATTTTCTTCCAGACATTGAACAAAAACAAGACCCGAAGATGAAACCTCTAATGCGTCCAAATCGCCGTGCTCTCACCAAATTTCCAGTACTTAAAAACTCAACTGGCACCAAACCTGACTCATGTGTGCCGCTCTCCCTTCTGAGAGTGGAAGGAACAGGAGTCAAGATGAGTGGAACTAATGCCATACCGAGGCATCAAGTTACCACCATGAAGTCGATGGATCTCCAGACACCTCACCCACCTCTTTGTGCCAAACAACAAGACAAGACAGAGAGTTGTGGAATCAAGAGACAGTGCTGGACTAGTGTTGCCTGGGGAATCACAAGAGGTTTCAGACAGGGCCATGTGACTAGAGTCCCAGGCCTCCTGCCCGCTGAAACAGAAGAAGGCTTGCCAAGAGGGGCTTTTGCCCTTTTCACCCTGCCAGGACAAGGAAAAGATTCATGGTTACACTGAATCACACTGACTAAGAGATTATGGTCCTTCTGCTAGTCAGAATGACTTATACTAAATCATAAAGTTCATAGAATGAAATAAACTTTAAAAAAGGTAGAGTGTGATGACCATGGGTTTGCCAGCGTGTAACCTTTGAACTTTCTCGGGATCCCCTCTAACGTGGCATCCCTCGGGACACAACTTTGTGCTGCATAGATTGTTATTGGGGGTGAGGAAAACGGAGTACAACACCCCTCCCAGGCGAACAGCAAACTGGCTCCTGTGGTGTAATTCTTCTTCTCTGGCAGAGCAGAATAGGTCTTCTCCCCACATGCCCACATCATCGCTCCGTCTGTTACTGGGTTGACAATGCCCTGACAGGAGTTGTAACTCCATTTCGCAGAAGAGTTTGTTTAGTCTAATGGTACATGTTGATCCGTCCCCTGGCCGTCGCTACCAGTTCAACTCTGCACTGAGTGTGTCCTATCCAAGGATCGCCTTTCGAGGCCCCCTCTGAACAGAGACACCACTCTCCCTGAACAGGGACAGTGTCAAATGTCATGTTGCGAATGGCTGCTCGTGACACTTTGTCATTCGAGTCGCAGTTATTATTCCTGTGGTCCACACTTGCTACGTCATTACCTACCCAACCGGGAACTTTACCACCACGAATGATGGCGTGTGACATGTTGTAGAATTGGCCTGTTAACCTATTAATCTCGCATGTGGGTCTATCAATGAGAACTGTGGCCATCTCATAAGTGATTGGTGTAGGGGTCCACGGTACGTGGAACGGGTGACAAACCAGACAAGGATGATTCGGTTTCACTGCAGCGGCAGTGACAAGGGATAAAGCACACGCGGTGTTCCCCTCACACCTCTCCTCTGGTGTGGGGGAGATTACAGCTGCCCTTCCTGTGGAAAACAGCATCATACAAGAGAACAACAGCAAGAATGTCATTCTGGCGGCTGCTCCGAGCTCTCTTGCAGTGAGTGTAATGTGTCCACGTGGCTCGACCGCTGGTTTTCACGGCTGTGTTGGTTGTTAACATCACTTGGAACGGTCCCTGCCACCTGGGTTGATTCCACCTTCGTCTGCGGAAGTCCTTGATCAACACCCAGTCTCCTGGCTGGAACTCGTGCAGTGGGTGCTCTGACACCTCAGGTAGTACTGCTTTGACCTGTTTAGACACAGCGGAAAGAGACTTGTGCAAAATCACACAGTATTGCAACAGTGGCTCATTCACCAAGTGTGTGTCCCACTCGGGTGGTCCCACTCCAGTATTTGGAGGCCTTCCAAATACAATCTCAAAGGCTGATAAGCCTGTGCGAGCCAGAGAGCGAGTGCGGCTCTGCCACAAAACCAAAGGCAGGCATTTAACCCAGTTTAGTCCTGTTTCTTGAGTTAACTTAGAGAGCCCTCCCTTAATTGTGCCGTTGGCTCTCTCCACTGCTCCTGTGCTGGCAGGGTGGTAACTGCAGTGTTTTCTCATGTCTATCCCCAGGTATTTGGTCAACTCTTTCAACCCTTCGTGTACGAATGGAGTGCCGTTGTCACTCGACACCCTCCTGGGTAACCCCCATCGTGGCATTTTTTCTCTTAGTAACATCTTTGCCACCGTATCGGAATTCTGCTGAGAAGTTGGAAAAGCTTCCACCCACTTGCTGAACATACACACACACAAGCATGTATTTCTTTCCCTCAGCAGGTGTTAGTTCAACAAAGTCAATCTGCCAGTGTTGGAATGGTTCGGTCGGTGGCGGGTGTCCGGCGGGCACATGTTTTGTTCTATGGTGTGTTTTGTGCACAGACTAGGCATCGTGAACAAAACTTTTGGGTGAGTGTAGTTATTCCTGGTGCGTGCCAGTGCCGACTAATCAGGGACACTATCCCTCCCTTGCACATGTGAGACCTCCCATGTGCAATTTCAATCAGGCCCCTCATATAGGCCATCGGGAGGCACGGCTTCCCCGTGTCTGTGTGCACCCAAACTCCCCCAACCATCTTGCACCCTCCCTTTGCCCACTTTTATTTCTCTTTCACTGTAGCTTGTGTTTGAGTTGCTCTGGTTATAAGGGGTGTGTCATCAGATTTGCAATGATCAACTTGCATCATCAGTATGTGTGGAGCCCGTGAGGCTGTGTGCTGAGCTGTAGCGCCTGCAAAGGCATTGCCCTTCGCTACTGTGTCTCCTGTTCTGGTGTGTGCGGCACACTTAATGATAGCGACTTGTGATGGCAGTTGCACGGCCTCCAACAATTGTGCTTCTAGACGGTGTTTTTTATCTTTGACCCTGTGCTGGTCAAAAACTGCCTGATATTTGGCATATCCAACAACGCAGTGTGATATCTCAACCACCTCTGTGTGGACAAATGTGCAATCTTCTGATCCTGCAAAATCCTAGAAACTACATGAGGGACCAGAAGTGTGAGTTGTGTGGACCCCACAATGTCTCTGGAAGCTACCAGTGCCTTCTCTGCCGCTGCTATCGCACGCACACACAAAGGCAGCCCAGCTGCCACGGGATCCAACTTCCCTGAGAAATAGGCTACCGGTCTCTGTCGGTCACCGTGAACCTGTGTCAAAACACTTGTCATGTAAACACCTTTAACATCAACTGTCTGTTCAAATGGCTTTTGGTGATCTGGAATTCCCAAAGCTGGCCTAACCTGTAGCAGGTTTTTGAGTGCTTCAAATGCTGACTGGGCCTCCTCAGTCCACTGCAACTTGGCTGAATTACTTACTTAACCAATCGCTATCAGTTTGTAGAGCTCGATAATATTCCCTCCAAACACTCAGAAGTGAAATATGGAGTCCCGCAAGGCTCCATCCTAGGACCACTATTATTTACATTATATATGTTACCATTAGGAATAGTTATAAATAAACATGGTGTCAACTTTCACTGCTATGCAGATGACACCCAACTTTATATATCAGCCAAAACTGATGACAAATCCAGATTAGGAAAAATCGAGGCCTGCGTAAGTGATATTAAATGTTGGATGTCGCTAAACTTCCTCCACCTTAATGGTGACAAAACGGAGGTTCTCCTTCTGGGCCCAAAGGCCACAAGACAGAAAATACCAGATCTAATGTTAAATCTTGCAGATTACCCCATTACTCCTGGCTCGGTAGCCAAAAATCTCGGCGTCTTATTCGACTCTGACCTATCATTTGATAAATACATAGATAATACTACCAGGATAGCTTTTCTACATCTCCGTAACATTGCCAAGTTAAGAAATGCATTATCCCAGCATGATGCAGAAAAACTAGTACACGCCTTTGTTAGCTCCAGATTAGATTATTGTAACTCGTTACTGTCAGGATGTTCAAATAGGAATATAAATAAACTTCAAGTAGTTCAAAATGCCGCAGCCAGAGTTCTAACTAGAACTAGGAAATTTGAACATATCAGCCCAGTCTTATCGGCCCTGCACTGGCTCCCAGTAAAATTCCGTATTGATTTTAAAATTATTCTATTGACTTATAAAGCACTGCATGGACTTGCTCCTGACTACCTCCAAGAGCTTATCTCTTATTATGAACCCCCCCAAGCGACCACTACGATCCCAAGGTGCTGGCCTCTTATTAGTTCCATCAATTAATAAAGTAACAGCAGGGGAAGAGCCTTTTCTTATAAGGCCCCCCAACTATGGAATAGTCTTCCAGAATGTGTCCGGGACTCTGGCACAGTCTCAATCTTTAAGTCTAGGTTGAAAACTTACTTGTTTGATCTAGCATTTGGTAATTAATGTGCCCCTTTAGATAAGGTAACAGATCCAGGGGTTCATGGGCAAAGGGTTTTTATGGCAAACTGGGGCGCTGGTGCTGTCATCCTATCACTGCACGCGGTCACTCAAGTTTGTCGACGGTGTAGTGGATGGATGCCAGTGTCTCAGGATGCTCCCAAGTCTGTGTTACCTTCTGGTTCTGCCCTTTAGCTAGGCTGTAATAATTTAATTGCCGGAGTCGCTGCCACACTCAAGAAATGTTTACATTTACTTTGTCTAACATGTTCCATATAGAACTAATTGCCCCTCTTCTTCCCAATGGCTGCCCGAGAAATACCGGGACAAGGAAAGACGAGCCTTTCCCGTTACCCACCCCATACAAGCATCTAGGAGATGGTCTGGCTTGCCAGTGGATGTGCCGATGCCGTGGTCGGATGTGCCATTATCGCAAGAGGACGCGCTGATGCCAACCCCCACCTGAGGCTCATCGACTCTGAAGGGACTGTGACTACTCGGCCTGGAATATATCTGGACTATACATGACCTGTGAATGTGGACATTGCTAGCGGGCCGCCCAATGGAGGATGGGTTCCCTTTTGAGTCTTGGTCCTCCCAAGGTTTCTTCCTAAATTCCTGCCATCTTAGGGAGTTTTTCCTTGCCACTGTCGCCTTTGGCTTGCTCATTAGGGATCTGGACCCACGCAATTTGTAAAGCTGCTTTGTGACAACATGTGTTGTAAAAAGCGCTATATAAATAAAAATAAAAATAAAATTGAATTGAATTAGACTCTTTTGTGGGCAAAATCTGCCCCAGCGGGCCCTCGTGTTCAGCATACGACGGAATGAACGCCCGACAGTAGGAGCACATGCCTAAAAAAAAGACAAGAGTTGTTTTTTAGTTAAAGGCCTGGGTATTTTCTAAATGGCCTCTATCCTATCTCTGGACAGAGAGCGGGTTTCTTTCGAGATGTCATGACCCAGGAAGTGCACTTTTTGTCGACAGTACTGCAGTTTCTTCTTAGGGACCTTGTGGCCTTCCCTTGCTAGGTGATGTAGCAACGCCACTGTGGCCTCCTTGCACCCCTCTTTTGTATCTGAACAAAGAAGGATATCGTCAACATGTTGCAACAGCGCAGTCCCCTCTGGGAGCTCTAGAGAGGCCAGACTGTCTCGTAGTGCTGCATTGTAAATGGTAGGTGATTCACAATAGCCTTGGCATAAACGAGTGAAAGTGTATGTTTTCCCTTCAAAGGAAAATGCAAACCAAAACTGACTATCTGGATGCACAGGGACACTGAAAAATGCATTTGTATTTGATGTAAATAGAAATAAATACTGACGTCACAACATTTTTGTATGACGTCACTGAAACAGCTCTATAAAAAGGCCCAGCTGCGGTCGTTGTTACTACCATTACGGTCACAGCGCGAACCTGACACAGCAAGCCACAGATTTTGTTATTTTTCCTAGAAAAAAAAATCAATCATGATGCCCGTGTGCCCCTGGACCCCCTGTCTCGTACCTCCAGGTACGAATACTGCACACTAGTGCACTAGTGTCAAATACTGCACAGTAGTGGGACAGTGCCCAAAAGTCCCCAAAACAAACACCGAAAGCAAGAACAAATGTTCAGTATAATCCACAAGGACTTAGTGTTGTCCTGAAGCCCTTCCTGAGGCCGGTCTGCATAACCACATACACTCAAAGGGGGCGTCTCTCGGAGCCTGTGGCCCCAGCTCTGGCTGGGCTGGCTGGGACTGGAAGGCTCAGGATTGCTGCACCAGGCGGCGGTAGTGGGGCATGACCTTCGCTCTCGGGCAGGTAGAGGGCATCTCTAGAGCCACCAGCACATTGAAATCAAAGGTGATCTGATCCCTCCAGCTAATGCGGAACCTCTCCAGCTTCTGCAAAGAGAAGAGACAGTGAGGGGCGGAGGGTTAGTGAAGGCTCTGGAGCGCTCGCTCTGATTGGCAGAGCTTTATGGGAACATGGGTTTGGAATTCATTGAACAGAGCTCCAGAGCATGATTGTACTTAGCTATTATTTAAGCACTTTAATGCTTTAACATCCGTGTTATCTAACACTTTCGTGTGTTTACTCTGTGCAGGAATAAAATGAAACAAATGATTATGAACTTGTCAACTTTAAGTGACTCAAATCAATGGTTATTGTAGGGCTCTTAAAGGCAACCTTACAGAAAAGCCTGTTTAATACATGTCATTAAAAATAAGTTTCATTCATGCAGACGTCAAATTCTTGACATTCAATAGACTACTCAAAATGCTGGCTTGTACAGCTACAATACACTGCCACATGCTAACTACAACGTCATGTTCTAGCTCCTCTTGAATGCAACAGTAGTTCATCTCCTTACACACTGGCTCTTCCCTCAACATCCACAGCACACAATTATGTGTTTTCCTATGTGATGTTAATGTCATTCATTGCTGTGAACTGAATACACACACACACACACACACACACACATTTATGTATGTATGTATGCATGCATGTGTACTGATTCCTTCTCCTAGCAGTTTGCTCGTACAGCTCTTTGATCTTGGTGGCCAGCAGGAGGCAGGCGGCGGCCACCAGCTTGCGGTTGGCCTTGCTCAGACGGACCTGCAAGACTAGATTCTCAAAGTAAGCAGCGGCCATGGCAACAGAGCCTGGCTGCAGGCCACACTCCTCTCTGGCTACCCGGTTCTCTCTCTTCAGGCTACGAGTGATGCGCAGGGACGGAGGGACAGACATCTCATATCATTTATTCACCTCTAATGGCATCTGTATATTCTTTACTTCTGCATATTTTCAGCTGTTTATAAATCCATCTTCATGCTGTCATACAGACCAATTTAACTGAAATTTGAATTAAAGACATTATTAGCGCCTGCCCCCCCCCAAATTACTGTGAACTGGATTACAAGTTTTTGAATTAGTGATTTTAATTTGCAAGCCCGTCACAGCCTGAAAATCTGGGAAAGAGTAGTGGAAGCTAGGCTTAGAGGAGAAGTAGAGATCTGTGAGCAGCAGTATGGTTTCATGCCAGCTAAGTGCACCACAGATGCTATGTTTGCTTTGAGAGTACTAATGGAGAAGTATAGGGAAGGACAGAAGGAGTTACATTGTGTGTTTGTTGACTTAAGAGAAAGCTTATGATAGAGTACCGAGACAGGAGCTGTGGTATTGTTTGAGGAAGTCAGGAGTAGCGGAAAGGTATGTGAGGGTGGTGCAGGATATGTACGAGAACAGTGTGACAGCAGTGAGATGTGCGGTAGGAATGACAGACGGGTTTAAAGTGGGGGTAGGACTACACCAGGGATCAACCCTGAGTCCCTTCCTGTTCGCAATTGTCATGGACAGACTGACGGACGAGGTTAGGCAGGAGTCCCCTTGGACTATGATGTTTGCTGATGACATTGTGATCTGTAGTGAGAGTAGGGAGCAGGTGGAGGCGAGCTTGGAGAGATGGAGGTATGCGTTGGAAAGCAGGGGAATGAAAGTGAGCAGGAGTAAAACAGAGTACATAGAAGGGTGTCGGCTATAATGAAAGGTAAGATCTATAGGACAGTAGTGAGACCTGCTATGTTGTATGGACTGGAGACAGTAGCACTGACAAAAGAGACAGGTGAGGGAGATGGAGGTGTCTGAGATGAAGATGTTGAGATTCTCACTTGGAGTGACGAGGAAGGATAGGATCAGAAATGAGTTTATTAGAGGATCAGCACATGTAGCTTGTTTTGGAGATAAGGTTAGAGAAGCGAGATTGAGATGGTTTGAACATGTACAGAGGAGAGAGGAGACGTATATGGGCAGGAGGGTCTTGAGGAACTTCCTGGCAAGAGGAGGAGAGGTAGACCTAAGAGGAGGTTTATGGATGCAGTGGTAGAGGATATGAGAGTGGCTGGTGTGTCAGTGGAAGACACTCAGGACAGGGCTAGATGGAGGAGTTTGATCCGCTGTGGTGACCCCTAAACGGGAATTGCCGAAAGAAGAAGAAGAAGAATTTGCAAGCCCGTCAACAGGGGGAGCAACCAGGTTTGTTGTTCTCGGGCTTCAGGGTCAGAGGGGCCCATAAACGAGCACTATTAATTTATTTTATATTTTAATTCTATTATTTTTAATATAATCTTGGATTGTTTCATTAATATGAAATTTTGCACTTAAAATCAACTCAATAACTACAATTATTTTGTCCTTTAACTGCATACACCCCCACGTCCCCACTGAAAATTGTATTGATCCTGCACTGACTGTAGCCGGACTGCCCACAGCAGTGGGACTTTTACATTTCTGACACTACATCAATCTGATCTAGATAGATGACAGATAATAATGGCCAGTAGTTACAAATCTGGAGCACAAAAAAGAAATGAAATGACAAAAGGAACAGAGAGAAACATCGTAGAGGTGAAAGAGATTATATGAAGAAGTTTTTTAAAAGAGAGAAAGGACAGCAGGGCTGGACCCTGAGCCCAGAGATGACAGTAAATAAACAACAACCGCTAATGTTGTAGCAGCGTAAAGTTTAAAGCATGTGAAGACCATGCCCTGGTCACCAGCAAGTCTGTGAACTGGCCTGGTCAGCAGTACAAGTGTGCAAGTTGGCATGTGTGTAGGGACGTGTACCTCTTGATCTTGCTGAGTTTGAGCCTGATGTGAGGAAACTTCTCTTTAAAGGTCTCATTCATGTCTTTCTTCAGATCCGACAGTTTCACATACTCGATCACTGTTGTCTAAAAGACGGAGACAGAATGTTGCTGGTATGTTACTCTCTTGTACCAGCACCACCCAACGTGCTGGCTTGCAAGCTACAATCAGTAGGATTAAGATGTGCTAAGGTGTACATTCTGACTCTATATCTAAGTCTGAGTCACACAGATAACCAAGCCTCTTTAGCTGTGTATGCATGTGTGTGTGTGTGTGTGTGTGTGTGTGAGAGAGAGTGAGCCTGAGTGGTACAATTAGTGAAGATACATTGATCAACCTGAATCTGATCCCATAAAGACACCTAAAAAACACTTATGGATTCACTTTAGCAAAGACAGACAGGGCTGGAGAAAAGGAACTGATCAGGCATAGTAATAGTGTGGCTTCCACATACAGTCTACTGCAGAAGAAGTTCCCTTGGACTGCACACAGCTTTCTGCTCTTCCAGTAGGTGTGTACGCACAAGAAGCCTAGAACCTGACAATTTCCTTCTAAGCAAAAGCTTAAATATAATAATATCATAATGCCACACCACACACACCAGGAGCTCTAACAGTCACACTGCCCCATTACAGTTCATACCAGCATTGAGCAGCTCTAAATTAGGGCTACAACAATATATTGCCTTATTAATGGTTTAGTAATTTGTGATGATAAGATCATGGAGGGCTTTAGTATGTAAATTTGCCCTCTAACAAATCACTTTTTGTTTATGTGTGTGTACTGTGAGCTGAGGCAGCGTGGGCGTTCCAGATAAGGGCTACAAGGAGGTGTGATGAACTGTGGCATTTACACAATGTCCGACAAATGTAAATGTTTTGGTCAAAATATTGCAGGCCCCAGCATTGTCCTTCTCGCACCATGTCAGCACACTGCAGTCAAAACTTAAGGCAAAATTTTAGAGATTATTCCCCCTTTACAACTGCTGCCAAATATGCGATTGATCATATGTCCATCCTTCCCTTGTTTGATTAAAGTGACATAATTTAGATATTTGCATGCAAAGGCAACCTTAAAACCCACTGAGGTCTAAGGGCCTTTATTCTGTTTAAGCATGTTTTCCTAAATTTGTCTCTAAATATACTTATTCATAACATTACACCCATATATTTCATACCAAAATGTTCACAACAACCTCAGCTCTCTTCCTAATGAGGTTACATTTGACTTAGTGTATTGCATAAATAAATTATATGGTCCTAAAGCTGAAAATATAGGTCCAATTTTTCAAATATCTCGTATGAAACCACATATTTACTGAAATGAACCAACTATACTGATGTTTATTTAAATAAACTAGTATAGAAATGTGTAAAAATAATGCATAAAAATTGTTTTTTTACAATCACTTATTGCATAAAAGTGTGGTCTGAGGGACTGAGATAAAATGTGACTGATCAATGCTTTTTTTTTATTACATATCAAGCTTCATGGAGTATCAAAATGTTATTATTCATGTGTGCAAGCAGGAAAAAAAAATTACAGCAACTATAAAAACAAACAAGCAAACAAACAAACACAGCAGAGCAGTGTTCAGTATGGCCAAAACATCCACTCATCTATATTCTATACTATTAATCTATACTTGCACATTCGGAAACGTAAAAAGTAAACATTTACTAATGGACAGTCAATATAGGCAAAAGTCAAAAAACGAAATCAGGATTATTTTATAATGAATCAATTACATGAATTTTGCACAGAAGCAGCTTCTAGCTAGCCAGCTAGCTAGTAGCACACGTCGTGCCTAAAGGTGAACCTAGCTGTTTCCGTCCAGTATTATAGTGACCGATATTGTAAAACAGCATTCATTTAGCTATCAGTCTTTTATGCTTCTTCATCAAAAACCTCAGGATTTCAAGCTACATTCATCGCTGCTATGTACTGTAAATCGCTACGTTACCTATGTAGCTAGCTAGCTAGTAGAAGGTGTCGCTTCAGCAGCTGTTTGCAAAATATGATCCACAATACAATTCAGAAAAAAAATCTCGCCAGCCAACCAGATGTCGAATAAGAACAGAAGGTTCCGCCTTCTTCCGATACTACATAGATACTAGTGATGTCATGATGATCTATTGGTCATGTAATAAATGACACACAGGTCCCCCAATCACATGAGGGGAGTGGCAGGTGTTAATCGTATTGACACGAACGTACAAATCAAATGTAGGCATGATTTTAAATCTCTATTCATTGGTTCATAGCTCCTACTATGGCCACAATTTAAAGGGCCAGACTTCAGTTTCATGAAATTTGAACCACGTTTCTATGATGTCTTTGCGTAGAGATATTAATAAAAACAGAGATTAGATTTGGACGCGGCACCGCGTTAATGGACCACAGAGAGGTGCACCAGCTTCATACTCATTGAAAACCTCACGCTGGTACAGATTCTCAGTAATTCTGCAGATGTATCAACCTGCCGGGCATTTTGATAGCTAGTTAGCTATCTAGCTACCTTTAAAGAGCTTTGCAATTCAGTCCAGTTCAACGTAATGGAAAACAGAACTTAATGCAGACCATTTGTTTATCGCTCCAACGTATCGCAAACTTTAGCAGCAGTCCTCTTTCTGCTGCACTGAACCACCGATCACTCGTTATGTTGATATTGGGAGGGAGTAGTGTGGTTGTCTGACGTTTTTATCTCTAGAAGCTAATAACGATAAAACTGGTGGTTCACAGATTATTAGCTGGCTTTTGGTTAATGGGTTTTCTTATTTTAAAAATGAGCAATACAAGTGTGCAGTTGCTTTCTAACACATTTATATGAAATTACATTAAATTCTCCCCATTGACGTCCGCCATGTTTTTTTTTTTTACCAATTTGATGTAGAAAGTGGGCGCGTTGCATGACGGGATGCAGTACACCACAATGAGGCTCTTCTTCGCATACTGGAATATTCTGGTCACATACTGCATACTGATTTGGGGCCCAATCAGTACGCGAGTATGTAGTAGGCTTTATTACACATTTACGTCATAGTGCAGTCTGTATGTTCTGCCCCCTTGTAAGGTGTGAGTCCGTCCTGCTGGATAAGGAACATTTACAGGTATGTCTCTGAATACGTCCATTTACCTACCGCTACTGAGAGTGAATTTGCTGAATTACAGGTATTTAAAAAGATCAGACAAACTGATAAATGCAGTGGCCAAAGCTACTGGATTGGAATTGCATACCTCAGTGACCTGTAATACCTGTAATCTGAACATCTTGTTTTAAATGCAGAAGCATTTAACCAAGTAAACACAAACCATCTTTTGTATTGGTGACCTCTTTTATTTATATGATAGTGACGTAGTTTCTGTCTCTGTCGTTTAGGTCAAGATGGAGTGTCTGGATGGGATGACAGAAGTGGTGCAGGACGACCTGGAAGAGATTAAGCGAGATGCCGAGGTGACGCAGACGTGTCTGGGGAACACGACCAGGTCCGCCCGGGGTGGTCGACAGCCCGAGGGCACCCCTGGACAAAATGGTGGAGGAGCTTATCGAACGGCAGAAGCTCTTTGGCACCAAGACCGAAGGTGCGTTTCCTCGCTCTGGTCTCTGGTGAATGTCAAAGTGCGCTGAATTTTTGCCTTTCTGACTGAAGTGTCGACCTCGTTTCAGAAATGGAAATGGTGCTCACAAAAACCTGCAGCCAGCTACTGGAAGCCAACAAGGTCGGTCTTTTGCACAGCATAATGTGTTATTACACATTATAATAGCATTTCTGTGTGTTCATTAATGATTTTTCTCATAGAATTATGAAAATCAGGTTGCAAAGTGTAAGGACCTCATGATGACTTGCCAGGAAAAAGATGAAATGGTCTCCAAGTTGCAGAATGCTTTAGAAGACAGTATCGAGACAGCTTCTGAATACGTAAGTGCTTTTAACTCTCTGATGAACATGACAAAGACATAGGTGTGACAATACACAGTAGGATATCAGAGTACGGAGAATGGTGACATTGTAAGCGTTACAAAAGAGGTAAACCTGCCCTGACTATTTTGATACTGTGTTTTTCTCAGAGGGCCTTTTTTGATAGCGTTAAAGGGGAAATATTACATTATAGAAATAAATGCAAGTGTTTGGTGAACAATGGCAAGGAGGAGTTGAAAGACCAGGAAATCCAGCGGCTTCTGCAGACTTTGAAAAAGAAAGACGAGCTTCTGGACCAGCACCACCATGAGCAGCATTCACTCAAGGAGAAGGTGAAGGAACTCACCGCTGATCTGACGAAGCAGGCCCTAGTGTACGGAAGCACCGTCTCCACACTGGAGACGGAGAGAGCAGTGGCCGCCCATCTCGCTGCTGAGAATCAGGCTTTGTCCAGTAAGCTCAGCGATCTCCAGCAGATGACTGATGACATGAGCACCAAGCTCCAAGCCTACGAGACTGATTTAGCCAAAGCTCTTCTCAGGGACGATGAAGAAGATCGTAGCCAGCAGTCCAGCACCATCGGCTCCTTGAAGCTGGAGGTGGAGCAGCTCCAGCAGAAGCTCCATGCGCATGCACAGGAGCTTTCCCGGGAAGAGAGTCCGACTGTGCCTTCCGGAAAACCATCAAAGCTCTACGTAAAGATTGCGAGGCGATGGTGTCAACTTTGCAGGAGAAGAGCCAGAGGATCGAGGCCCTGGAGACAGAGCTGAGCCGCAGCAGAGAGGAGGTCTGTCAGATGGAAAAAGTCTGTGAGGAGTTGAGACAAGAACGAGACGCTCAGAAGGACAAGAGCCGAGTCGCCGTGGACCATTACGAAGCTGAGAGGGCCAAGGAGCGGGAGCTGGCTGAGGGAGAGGCCTGCTGCACTGCCCTGAGGGAGAAGCTCCAGCAGTGCCAGAGTGAACAGGCCCGGGTGGAGAAGGCTTTAAAGGAGGAGCTTGTTGCCACAAAAAAGGTGGAGACGAGGAGCGTGCAGGAGGCACAGAGGAGACAGAGAGACATGGAGGAGAAGCTGGCGCTTAAAGATGTTGAAGTCAACACTAAAGCTCAGGAGGTTTTAAGGTAAGACCCTTATTATTCTATCTTACTCAGCAATGCTCAGAGTGTTCACTTGTCTTTTAATAAAATGCAATTGGCCTTATATATCAGATCTGATCCAAACTGAAAACATGTTAAGTAACAGTTGAATGGTGACAGGCTCGAGACGCAGATTACTGAAGACCTGGATAAAATGAAGAGCTTACATGCTGATCTGCAGCAGAAGGAGAACCATATCTCATATCTCCACATAGAGACGTTTCAGGCCAGCATCCATGCTGACCGGCTGCAGACAGAGGTTAGTAACCAAACCATGGGGTTAAAAAAATTAACGTGGCAGGCAGAGGGGGTGGCGTTAAACCTAACGCATCGGATCACCGCGTCGTCCTCCTTAAGGTCACAGCGAGGAGTCCTGCTGAGGGCAGTCAGAGGGAGGGCTGGTGAGGACAAGACGACGGGCTTGCAGGTGCTGGAAGGCCCTGAACCTGTAGTGCTGATCTGGGATCAGGGCTGTATGTTTATTAGAGATGACTGACAGACACTGACTGCTGTCTGAATTTCTCTTAACTGTTGTGTCTGCACCTCTCTTAAATGTTTTATATGTTTAGCTTTACCGCGGTTTTGTGTCCATAAGCAGTGAAACTCAAAAAAACGCTGCTAAATTTTAACAGCCAAAACAAGCAAGTGTGTGTGTGTGTGAGACAGAGAACATGTACCACATTGAGCTGGACTCTGCCACAGGTCTCTTGCTGTGGTTTCTTAGCCATCTGGTCTTTCTCCTCTGGTCTCTCGGGTTTGTTGGGGGACAGAAACCTTCCTCCTGACTTTCCCTCCAACTTTTTGTCTCTCTGGAACATCAGAAGGACTCACTTCCACCCACTCTGAAAACATTCCTCCGTTTCCTCTGAGAAACGCAACAGGTTGAGAAAAATGTTGCGATCAAATAGTATGAAGCTGTCCAGCGTCCTGTAGTGTCCCGCCGTTTATCCCCCCCTGGGATGTGCGGGATCAGGACCACAGGCAGTCCAACTCTCTGGCCCCTGTCCAACTTCCTCAGCTCTGTGAGAAATGGTTGTATAGCGTTACCAACATCAGCGACTCTGAAAAACGACTTCCGTAATGATCCGCGCGTTCGAGAAATGGAATGGCCTCCTGTTACCTTCACTTAGGGATCGGATCTTTAGCTGAGCGTCCAGACAGCGCTCCTGCTCCACGCGTGCCCTCTCTTTTTCTGCTAGGGTGAGCCACAATTCCTGAATCAGCTTGTCCTTGGTCTGAAGCACTACATGCACAAGATCAAACGAAGTTTTTCTCCCTTATTTCACACACTAGAGCACACAGCATGACAGCACCGGTTCAAGACGTCTAAAGCTCCTGCTCCTCCTGACGGTCTCAGCACTGGTGCTGCTGCACTGTGTGCTGTGCTACACTGGCAAAGGTCCTGGAATTCCCTGGAGAGTTTGTTGTGACCCCGACCTGCCCCTGTTAACAACATGTAAAAAGCAATGAGCACACGCGAACTAAGCCCATGTGAAAGATCACCAGCTCAGTGAGACCCTACGAATGGCACTCACAGTCCGCCGCGCAACGGTCTGCTCTTGACTCACAGGGCGCTGAGAGAGCTCTGTTCCTCTCCCCCTCCACTTCATGTGTAGCTTCCTCCTCAGCTCTACGACGGTTTCCAGTCAGCCGCGGATCTTAAGGAGGACGACGCGGTGATCCGATGCGTTAGGTTTAACGCCGCCAACCCTCTGCCTGCCACGGTCTCCTTTTTAACCCCATGGTTGGTCCTAACCTCTGTCTGCAGCCGGTCCTTCTGAGCTGCCTCGAAACGTCTCTATGTGGAGATACTTTTTCCATCTGACAGACCTGCTCTCTGCTGCGGCTGAGCTCTGTCTCCAGGGCCTCGATCCTCTGGCTCTTGTCATGCAAAGTTGACACCATCGCCTCGCAATCTTTACGTAGAGCTTTGTGGGTTTTCCGAAGGCACAGTCGGACTTCTTCCCCGAAAGCTCCTGTGCATGCGCATGGAGCTTCTGCTGAGCTGCTCCACCTCCAGCTTCAAGGAGCCGATGGTGCTGGACTGCTGGCTACGATCTTCTTCATCGTCCCTGAGAAGAGCTTTGGCTAAATCAGTCTCTTAGGCTTGGAGCTTGGTGCTCATGTCATCAGGCATCTGTGAGATCGCTGAGCTTACTGGACAAAGCCTGATTCTCAGCAGCGAGATGGGCGGCCACTGTCTCTCCGCTCCAGTGTGGAGACGGTAAGCCTCGCACACTAGGGCCTGCTTCGTCAGATCAGCGGTGAGTTCCTTCACCTTCTCCTTGAGTGAATGCTGCTCATGGTGGTGCTGGTCCAGAAGCTCGTCTTTCTTTTTCAAAGTCTGCAGAAGCCGCTGGATTTCCTGGTCTTTCAACTCCTCCTTGCCATTGTTCACCAAACACTTGCATTTATTTCTATAATGTAATA
>JAGXOD010000389.1:0-11893 GCA_020368025.1 Brachyhypopomus occidentalis | reverse complement strand
AAGTTTTGCTCAGAAACACTGTTTTAGGCGCTTACAAGGCTGGGAAACACTGTTTTGTACACCTGAATGCAAAGCTTACTACTTGCTTGCAAATGCATTTGTAACATTGCAAACATGATAAAACAGCTTGTTTTCACCTTCTAACACTGGTAACTAACAAAATATGTGTTTATAAGTCATTCTGCAAAAGTTGCATTTTGGCAGTAAGTTTTGCTCAGAAACACTGTTTTAGGCGCTTACAAGGCTGGGAAACGCTGTTTTGAACTCCAGAATGCAAAGCTTACTACTTGCTTGGAAATGCATTTGTAACATTGCAAACATGATAAAACAGCTTGTTTTCACATTCTAACACTGGTAACTAACAAAATATGTGTTTATAAGTCATTCTGCAAAAGTTGCATTTTGGCACTAAGTTTTGCTCAGAAACACTGTTTTAGACGCTTACAAGGCTGGGAAACACTGTTTTGAACACGTGAATGCAAAGCTTACTACTTGCTTGCAAAAAAGCATTTGTAAGGTTGCAAACATGATAAAACAGCTTGTTTTCACCTTCTAAAACTGGTAACTAACAAAATATGTGTTTATAAGTCATTCTGCAAAAGTTGCATTTTGGCACTAAGTTTTGCTCAGAAACACTGTTTTAGGCGCTTACAAGGCTGGGAAACGCTGTTTTGAACGTCAGAATGCAAAGCTTACTACTTGCTTGGAAAAGCATTTGTAAGGTTGCAAACATGATAAAACAGCTTGTTTTCACCTTCTAACACTGGTAACTAACAAAATATGTGTTTATAAGTCATTCTGCAATAGTTGCATTTTGGCACTAAGTTTTGCTCAGAAACACTGTTTTAGGCGCTTACAAGGCTGGGAAACGCTGTTTTGAACGCCAGAATGCAAAGCTTACTACTTGCTTGGAAAAGCATTTGTAAGGTTGCAAACATGATAAAACAGCTTGTTTTCACCTTCTAACACTGGTAACTAACAAAATATGTGTTTAATGTGTTTATACGTTATTCTGCAAAAGTTGCATTTTGGCACTAAGTTTTGCTCAGAAACACTGTTTTAGGCGCTTACAAGGCTGGAAAACGCTGTTTTGAACACCTGAATGCAAAGCTTTCTACTTCCTTGGAAATGCATTTGTAACATTGCAAACATGATAAAACAGCTTGTTTTCACATTCTAACACTGGTACCTAACAAAATATGTGTTATAAATCATTCTACAAAAGTTGCATTTTGGCACTAAGTTTTGCTCAGAAACACTGTTTTAGGCGCTTACAAGGCTGGGAAACGCTGTTTTGAACTCCAGAATGCAAAGCTTACTACTTGCTTGAAAAAGCATTTGTAAGGTTGCAAACATGATAAAACAGCTTGTTTTCACCTTCTAACACTGGTAACTAACAAAATATGTGTTTACAAATCATTCTGCAAAAGTTGCATTTTGGCACTAAGTTTTACTCAGAAACACTGTTTTAGGCGCTTACAAGGCTGGGAAACACTGTTTTGAACACGTGAATGCAAAGCTTACTACTTGCTTGGAAATGCATTTGTAACATTGCAAACATGATAAAACAGCTTGTTTTCACATTCTAACACTGGTAACTAACAAAATATGTGTTTACAAATCATGCAAAAGTTGCATTTTGGCACTAAGTTTTGCTCAGAAACACTGTTTTAGGCGCTTACAAGGCTGGAAACCCTGTTTTGAACACCTGAATGCAAAGCTTACTATTTGCTTGGAAAAGGATTTTTAACATTGCAAACATGATAAAACAGCTTGTTTTCACATTCTAACACTGGTAACTAACAAAATATGTGTTTATAAGTCATTCTGCAAAAGTTGCATTTTGGCACTAAGTTTTGCTCAGAAACACTGTTTTAGGCGCTTACAAGGTTGGGAAACACTGTTTTGAACACGTGAATGCACGTGAGCAAGCTAAGAAAACTCAAACTAGAATTAAATGAAACAATAGATAAAAAGACACAATTTTACTCAAAGGCTGCGTTGGCAGAACTTTTGAATATAGTAATAAATCCGAAAATTCCTTGCTAACCAGTTAAAGCTTAATAAAGAAAAACTACTATTTCTTCTATTAAAGACTCAATTGGGAACATTACCCATGATCCACAACAAATAAATAAAGCTTTTAAAGAGTTTTACAAAACTTTGTATTCATCACAGACTAACCCATCTGATACAGCTATTGCAGAATTTATCAATAATATAAATCTCCCAAAGCTAAAAACGAACAAGTTGTTGCCTTGGATTCACCACTTGCATTAGCAGAATTACATGAAGCTCTACAGCAACTACCAAATAATAAAGCCCCGGGCCCAGATGGATTTCCGGTGGAATTCTACAAAGAATTCTGGGCTGTGCTAGAACCAACTTTTTTAGAATGGTAACTCAAATTCAACATGATCACATATTGTCCCCAGACATGAATTCTGCTAACATTAGCCTACTTCTGAAGCCAGGCAAAGACCCCACACTTCCTTCTAGCTATCGCCCAATTTCACTCATTAACGTAGATCTTAAAATTATTTGCAAAGTTCTTGCCAGAAGATTAGAGAAAATCACCCCACTTATAATACATCCAGACCAAACAGGTTTTATCAAGGGTAGACAATCAGCCAACAATACACGCAGACTTATAAATACAATAGATTACTGCACAATTAACAAATTAGAGACAACCATTGTATCCTTAGACGCAGAAAAAGCATTTGACCGGGTAAACTGGAAATATTTACTAGCAGCTCTACAAAAATTTGGATTCGGTCCATCCTTCATAAACTGGATCAAAACTTTACATAGCTCTCCTAACGCACGTGCGTTAGGACAAATGATATCACTTCACAAAGCTTCACTCTGCAGAGGGGCACCAGGCAGGGCTGTCCACTATCACCCTCGCTTTTTGTTATCTTCATAGAGCCATTAGCAGCAGCAATTAGACAAAATGCAAGTATTAAAGGAATTAATACAGAAACTTCCAACCATAAGATAAGTCTTTATGCAGACGATGTATTACTTTTCCTAGAGAACTCACAAGCTTCTCTTCAGAATACAATTAAACTTATAGACGGGTTTTCTTCTATATCAGAATATTCCATCAATTGGGGTAAATCAGTAGTTTTACCTATAAATTGTAGTTTCCAGAATACGACCACCATCCCACTACAACCAGGAAATATTAGATATTTAGGCATACACGTCTCTGCTAGACTTTCAGACTTAGTACAGTTAAATCATGTCCCTCTATTAAAAACAATAGAAGATGATCTCAAACGTTGGAACGCTTTTACCTATATCACTCATAGGTAGAGTCGCTACCATTAAAATGATGATTCTACCAAAAGTAAACTATTTATTCTCACTAATCCCAAATAAACCCTCTGTTGCTTGGTTTAAGTCCTTAGATTCAAACATCTCAAAATTTCTATGGAAAAGCAAGCCATCAAGAATAAGTCTGAAAACTTTGCAAAAGCCAAAACTCAATGGTGGCTTAGAACTACCAAATTTTTATCATTATTTCTTAGCCAATAGATTACAGTACATTTCAAAATGGATCAAACGCGACTTAATAGACAGTCCATGGTTGGACCTGGAACAGGCATTTTGTAGGAAAATAAAACTCTCAGACCTACCTTACATTAGCCCTAATATTAAGCGTCATGACTGTTTTAAAAGCCTTAGCATAAATACTTCACTGACAGCCTGGTGGGAATTTCTAAAACTAACCCAGTCCCCACTTATCCCATGCAAGCTAACACCCATCTGGAACAATCCAGACATTTGTCAGAATAAGAAAGTACTACATTTCACAACATGGCATGATAAGGGAATAAAACATTTAGAACATGTTATTAAAGATGGAAACTTTGTCACATTTCAGGAACTTGTATCAGAATATGGAATAAACAACAGTAGATTTCTTGAATATCAACAATTGAAATCCATCATTCAGGAGAGATTTAACCCCAATCAACTGAATTTGGAAATATCAACATGGGTAACTGAATTTTTAAATCTATGTACTCCTAAATTATTATCAAAACTTTATAAATTATTGTTAAAATTTGATGACTCCATCTCCCTCCAATAGCCAAATGGGAACGAGACCTTTCTATCAATCCAGATCAAAACATTTGGACAGATATATGTACAAATATCTTCAAAATAAGTAAAAGCCCCAACTTACAACTTATACAATACAAAGTACTTCATAGAACGCACTATACAGGACAAAGGATGTTCCAAATGGGCCTAGCACAGTCAAACATATGCACCCACTGCACAGGCAATGTAATTGATAACTATTTGCATGCTATATGGGATTGTGGGCCTGTTCAAGAATTCTGGCAGAAGATATGTGCGGATTTGTCCACATGGTTTAAATGCTGCATCCCAACTTCCCCCAGACTGTGCATCTTAGGAGACGTCAGTGAATTGGCTATGGAGGCAAACACATCGCACATAGTCCTCACTGCCTTATGCATCGCCAAGAAAACCATCCTCATTAATTGGAAAGCAAAAAGAACTTGCATATTACTCATTACAAAAATTTATTAATCGATCACATCAGTTTGGAGAGAATGTCTGCTTCCTCTAAAGACCAGTTGGAGGAATTTAATTCCCTTTGGTTCCCACTGATCAGTTCCATTAGCTAGTCTGGGTGGTTGGCTGGGGCTCCAACTTCCGGATGGACTAGTTGGTGGCTGGGGGTTGACTCTGGAGAGACTGCTCGTGCCGGCGGCTTCCGGGGCTGGAGGGTCGGGGCTGGCAACCCGGGGTGTCTGTGTGTCTGCCCTGGTCGGTGGGGGGGACTCGGGGGGGCGTTGCCTCTTGGCTCTGGGGTTTGGGGTTGGGGGTGCGGGGGGAGCAGGTGCTATCCCTTACCGGGATGGCTGGCCTCCCCTCTGGGGGCTAGATGGCGGGACCCAGGGCCCAGTCCCTGGGGGCGCCCGACCCCGTGCTGGGTCCCTGCCCGTGCGGGGGGGGCTTGCTGCCTCGCGGCGGGCGCGCCGCCGGGTGGGGTGGGTCGGTCTGCCTCGTGTCGGGGCATCGGGTCTGGACCTTGGGGCTCTGGGGTGCCTGGGTGGTGGGGGTGGGGCGGTGGCTATTGGGGGGGTATCTGTGGTGGGCTGGGGGCGCGGGTACCGGGCTCGACCAGCATGGCTCCTGTCCTCCTGTGTCTGTTGTCGTGTGATTGTTATGCAGCTGGAGGGCTTGAGTATATGGGGAGTTGTATGTGGGAGTGTATATGTGTGTGGATGGGGGTGTGGATGTATGTGTGTGCAGGAGTGTGTGTAGGTGCATGAATGGGTGTGATACACATATGTGGTGAGGGTATGCAGAAGTGGATGGGATTGGGGGTGTATATATAGGATGAATGTGTATCTGTGTACGAGTGTGAGGGTATATATATGAGATGAATGTGTGTGAGTGTATGTGTGTGTGTGGGGGGTATACAGGGTATACGGGGGACGAATGTGCGGGTATATGTGTGTTTGGGCCAATATGGATGTTCAATGTTGTATGATTGCTATTGCTAGATAGGCTACTCTCTGCGGTGGGGGTGGTGGAGGTCTGGGCTTGGATGCGGTGGCGGCGTGGGATGTGTCCCTGGTCTCCCCCAGGCGACCTCTTCCTGCCTCGAGCGGGGGGGGTCGGTGAACGCGGTGCCCAATGAGCCAGCTAGTTAGCTGGTTCTCCTCTTCCAGAGGACTATCTCTTCTGGTCCTACGTTCTCCCCCCTCCTCCACCCTCCACACTCCACACGCACAAACACATACACAGTATTCATACATTTAGGAGACTGGGGGCAGACATGTTATCCAGAGGTCGACTTGGCGGACCTACTGCCATGGCCTCAATCATCTCCTCACCATTGTCTGTCCCTCAGTTTTTACTGCACTTTAGACATTGAGGGCCTTTGGGGGGACGGTGTGGATATACACTGACCAGTGGCCTGGGACTTTGCCCACATCTGTCCCAGCACCTGTCCCCCCCAATTTTAACTACATCATAGTCTCACGCACTACTATACGTTCATATACACCAACACCCACACACAACGCCGCACTGGGGGTGGAGGGGAGGGAAGGACCTCCCTCACCCGTTTCCTGCTCCCTGCGGGGGCGGAGGTTGGATGCCGGTGCGGGGGCTGGGCGTCCTGTAGCTGCTACTGGTCCTGGGTGGGCCATCCACTTGCCCCCGCCGCGGAGGGGATGTGAAGGTGGATGAGTGTGTGTCTTTGTCCAGTCTTTGTCCTTGTCCCCTTTTGTATAGGTGGATGAATATGTACGTGTTGGGAGGGGGGGGTGTATATATGAGTGCGTGTGTGCATGTATTGGGGTAAATGTGTACGTATATTTGTGGGTGTATATATGTACATTAGAATGTATATGGAGAGGGGTGAAGGTGTGGGGGGGAGTGTATATGTTTGTATATGGGGATGTACATGGTGTATATATGTGTGAGGGTCCATATAGGAAGGCGAGTATGGGTGGGTGTGTATATATATATGGTTGTGTGTGGGTGGACACATAAAGAGGATGTATATAAAAGGGTGTGTATAGGTATGTAGGAGTGTATAAGGGTGTGAACAAAGGTGTGGGGGAGTATATGGGGGTGAAGGTGTGCGGGTGAACATGTGTGGGTATATATATGGGAGTGAATGTATATATGACAGAGTGTATGTGTGAGGACAGCTGGTTCTGGGTCTGGGGCTTGTCGTGTCCGGTCCTCACGCGACTGCTCCTCTGTGGTCACTTCTCCCATCCAGAGAGGGGGCGCCTTGGGGTTTCGGGCCCGGCCTGGTGTTCCGCTGCCGATTGGCCCGCCCCCCTGGGCGGTTGTGGTCCGGGGCGGCTCGGGACTCCTTGGCGGGAGGGGGGCCCTGCTGGGTGTTGGACGGTTCTCGGGGGCGAGGGGCGCTGGGGCCTTGCTACTGGCCCGTGGGGGGGGGTCATCTGTTTCCTCTGGTTCCCCTGGGCCTGCGCCCGTGGTTGGAGGGGTGCTGTCCGGGGTCTCCATTTCCGGCCACTGGGGCGGGCATGCGGGGATCACTGGGAAGTGCGGCCCTGGGGCTCCACTGCCCCTGGAGGGGCCACGGGTGGGCGGGATCCCCTGGTCTCTCTCTGCCTGCCTCTGGCCTCTGGCAGAAGGTTATCGCAGCTTTCTAACCTCGCTAGTAAGTGCATTCCGTACATATATCCTAGGGTGCACTTACATAAACACACACACTCACACGCACACACACATCAGTCATTTGCCCCCCTTTTTCTTTCCTCTACTATCCTGCATGGTCCACCTCACCCCAATTATTTTCATCACTATTATTCTGTATTATATTATATGTGATATGTATTTCATTTGATCCTTATTTAAAAATAAAAAATTGTCCCCAAAAGATTTTGGGGTGGAGTTTTGCCCAAAAAAAAAAAAAAAAAAAAAAAAAAAAAAAAAAGTTTTGAACACGTGAATGCAAAGCTTACTACTTGCTTGGAAATGCATTTGTAACATTGCAAACATGATAAAACAGCTTGTTTTCACATTCTAACACTGGTAACTAACAAAATATGTGTTTACAAGTCATTCTGCAAAAGTTGCATTTTGGCACTAAGTTTTGCTCAGAAACACTGTTTTAGGCGCTTACAAGGCTGGAAAATGCTGTTTTGAACGCCAGAATGCAAAGCTTACTACTTGCTTGGAAATGCATTTGTAACATTGCAAACATGATAAAACAGCTTGTTTTCACATTCTAACACTGGTAACTAACAAAATATGTGTTTACAAGTCATTCTGCAAAAGTTGCATTTTGGCACTAAGTTTTGCTCAGAAACACTGTTTTAGGCGCTTACAAGGCTGGAAAATGCTGTTTTGAACGCGTGAATGCAAAGCTTACTACTTGCTTGGAAATGCATTTGTAACATTGCAAACATGATAAAACAGCTTGTTTTCACATTCTAACACTGGTACCTAACAATATATGTGTTATAAATCATTCTGCAAAAGTTGCATTTTGGCACTAAGTTTTGCTCAGAAACACTGTTTTAGACGCTTACAAGGCTGGGAAACACTGTTTTGAACACGTGAATGCAAAGCTTACTACTTGCTTGCAAAAGCATTTTTAAGGTTGCAAACATGATAAAACAGCTTGTTTTCACCTTCTAACACTGGTAACTGACAAAATATGTGTTTATAAGTCATTCTGCAAAAGTTGCATTTTGGCACTAAGTTTTGCTCAGAAACACTGTTTTAGGCGCTTACAAGGCTGGGAAACGCTGTTTTGAACGTCCAGAATGCAAAGCTTACTACTTGCTTGGAAAAGCATTTGTAAGGTTGCAAACATGATAAAACAGCTTGTTTTCACCTTCTAACACTGGTAACTAACAAAATATGTGTTTATAAGTCATTCTGCAAAAGTTGCATTTTGGCACTAAGTTTTGCTCAGAAACACTGTTTTAGGCGCTTACAAGGCTGGAAAATGCTGTTTTGAACGCCAGAATGCAAAGCTTACTACTTGCTTGGAAATGCATTTGTAACATTGCAAACATGATAAAACAGCTTGTTTTCACATTCTAACACTGGTAACTAACAAAATATGTGTTATAAATCATTCTGCAAAAGTTGCATTTTGGCACTAAGTTTTGCTCAGAAACACTGTTTTAGACGCTTACAAGGCTGGGAAACACTGTTTTGAACACGTGAATGCAAAGCTTACTACTTGCTTGCAAAAGCATTTGTAAGGTTGCAAACATGATAAAACAGCTTGTTTTCACCTTCTAACACTGGTAACTGACAAAATATGTGTTTATAAGTCATTCTGCAAAAGTTGCATTTTGGCACTAAGTTTTGCTCAGAAACACTGTTTTAGGCGCTTACAAGGCTGGAAAAACGCTGTTTTGAACGTTTTGCTCAGAAACAGAAATGCAAAGCTTACTACTTGCTTGGAAAAGCATTTGTAAGGTTGCAAACATGATAAAACAGCTTGTTTTCACCTTCTAACACTGGTAACTAACAAAATATGTGTTTATAAGTCATTCTGCAAAAGTTGCATTTTGGCACTAAGTTTTGCTCAGAAACACTGTTTTAGGCGCTTACAAGGCTGGGAAACGCTGTTTTGAACACCTGAATGCAAAGCTTACTACTTGCTTGGAAAAGCATTTGTAACATTGCAAACATGATAAAACAGCTTGTTTTCACCTTCTAACACTGGTAACTAACAAAATATGTGTTTATAAATCATTCTGCAAAAGTTGCATTTTGGCACTAAGTTTTGCTCAGAAACACTGTTTTAGGCGCTTACAAGGCTGGGAAACGCTGTTTTGAACACCTGAATGCAAAGCTTACTACTTGCTTGGAAATGCATTTGTAACATTGCAAACATGATAAAACAGCTTGTTTTCACATTCTAACACTGGTAACTAACAAAATATGTGTTTATAAATCATTCTGCAAAAGTTGCATTTTGGCACTAAGTTTTACTCAGAAACACTGTTTTAGGGCGCTTACAAGGCTGGGAAAAGCTGTTTTGAACACGTGAATGCAAAGCTTACTACTTGCTTGGAAATGCATTTGTAACATTGCAAACATGATAAAACAGCTTGTTTTCACATTCTAACACTGGTAACTAACAAAATATGTGTTTACAAATCATTCTGCAAAAGTTGCATTTTGGCACTAAGTTTTGCTCAGAAACACTGTTTTAGGCGCTTACAAGGCTGGAAAATGCTGTTTTGAACACCTGAATGCAAAGCTTACTACTTGCTTGAAAATGCATTTGTAACATTGCAAACATGATAAAACAGCTTGTTTTCACATTCTAACACTGGTAACTAACAAAATATGTGTTTACAAGTCATTCTGCAAAAGTTGCATTTTGGCACTAAGTTTTGCTCAGAAACACTGTTTTAGGCGCTTATAAGGCTGGAAAATGCTGTTTTGAACGCCTGAATGCAAAGCTTACTACTTGCTTGGAAATGCATTTGTAACATTGCAAACATGATAAAACAGCTTGTTTTCACATTCTAACACTGGTAACTAACAAAATATGTGTTTATAAATCATTCTGCAAAAGTTGCATTTTGGCACTAAGTTTTGCTCAGAAACACTGTTTTAGGCGCTTACAAGGCTGGGAAACGCTGTTTTGAACACGTGAATGCAAAGCTTACTACTTGCTTGGAAATGCATTTGTAACATTGCAAACATGATAAAACAGCTTGTTTTCACCTTCTAACACTGGTAACTAACAAAATATGTGTTTATAAGTCATTCTGCAAAAGTTGCATTTTGGCACTAAGTTTTGCTCAGAAACACTGTTTTAGGCGCTTACAAGGCTGGGAAACGCTGTTTTGAACGTCAGAATGCAAAGCTTACTACTTGCTTGGAAAAGCATTTGTAAGGTTGCAAACATGATAAAACAGCTTGTTTTCACCTTCTAACACTGGTAACTAACAAAATATGTGTTTATAAGTCATTCTGCAAAAGTTGCATTTTGGCACTAAGTTTTGCTCAGAAACACTGTTTTAGGCGCTTACAAGGCTGGAAAATGCTGTTTTGAACGCCAGAATGCAAAGCTTACTACTTGCTTGGAAATGCATTTGTAACATTGCAAACATGATAAAACAGCTTGTTTTCACATTCTAACACTGGTAACTAACAAAATATGTGTTATAAATCATTCTGCAAAAGTTGCATTTTGGCACTAAGTTTTACTCAGAAACACTGTTTTAGGCGCTTACAAGGCTGGGAAACACTGTTTTGAACACGTGAATGCAAAGCTTACTACTTGCTTGGAAAAGCATTTGTAACATTGCAAACATGATAAAACAGCTTGTTTTCACCTTCTAACACTGGTAACTAACAAAATATGTGTTTATAAATCATTCTGCAAAAGTTGCATTTTGGCACTAAGTTTTGCTCAGAAACACTGTTTTAGGCGCTTACAAGGCTGGGAAACGCTGTTTTGAACGCCAGAATGCAAAGCTTACTACTTGCTTGGAAAAGCATTTGTAACATTGCAAACATGATAAAACAGCTTGTTTTCACATTCTAACACTGGTAACTAACAAAATATGTGTTTACAAGTCATTCTGCAAAAGTTGCATTTTGGCACTAAGTTTTGCTCAGAAACACTGTTTTAGGCGCTTACAATGCTGGAAAACACTGTTTTGAACACCTGAATGCAAAGCTTACTACTTGCTTGGAAATGCATTTGTAACATTGCAAACATGATAAAACAGCTTGTTTTCACATTCTAACACTGGTAACTAACAAAATATGTGTTTACAAATCATTCTGCAAAAGTTGCATTTTGGCACTAAGTTTTGCTCAGAAACACTGTTTTAGGCGCTTACAAGGCTGGGAAACGCTGTTTTGAACACCTGAATGTTCATAAAAGTTGCATTACTAAGTTTGCAACACTGTTAGCACAGGGAAACCTTTACCCTGAATCAAGCACTCTGCTAAATGCATTAACATTGAACATAAAACAGCTTTTCACATTCTACATGTACTAAAAATATGTGTTTAATCATTCTGCAACTCAAACATTTTTTAATGTAACTGTTCAATACTTAATGTAACATGAATTTATTCAATATAAAGTGTCACTGATCAATTCATGATGTCTAAAATTTGATCTTAAGTACACAATGTTTAGTTCAATATCCTTTGTAACATGTTAACATTAAGTAAAACATTTTTAATTTAACATGTCTACAAATGTTTTACTTGCAAATTAACATTTTTCAAACATAATACAAGTTGAAATGTTTTAATTGATCAAGTAACCTTTTGAATCTAATACAATTAAAATTGTTCAATTCTAAACTACTACAAAGTTTTAACTTTAATTAGCAATTGTTTTAATTCTAAGTACTTTTTAAAT